>JAAFCE010009127.1:21646926-21662241 GCA_013389805.1 Trigoniulus corallinus | reverse complement strand
TTTATTTTTGCTATATCTCAATCTCTATTAATGCTACAGCCATCTACACCCACTGGAATCTAATCTCTACCTAATCACATTGGTCACTTGTTATTTTTCTGCTGCTACAATATCTGCAGTCTATACTTCTCACATTGATATGCTTTTCACAAAGCTTGCAAGTATGACCTCAGTGATTTCTTTTGGGTGGCTTTAATGTCCCACACTTTAATTGATCAACTCCAATTCCAGAGTATGTGGATGTTACACAGGCTGTAAAAGCGACTTCTTTAATAGCATTGGTCACTGCCTTAAACTACGGGGTTTTAAATTCAAAACGCCATCTCTTAGACATTTGTTTTACAGATATAGGTTGTGCTGTCCAAGAGGCAGTGCCACTATCTAAATTGGACTCATATCATCCAGCTCTGCAAGTCTCACTATTAGTGGGCCCTCATCTTTGTGTTATCTAATATCCTCTTTGAAGTACCCTGGTTTTCTTTAGAATGAGGGAAATTTTGAGCGTCTCTATTATCTCTTAAGCAACACAAACGGGAATATTCTTGAATCGTTCTCAGATCCCCAACAAACAGTGGAATTTTTTTATTCTAATTTATTACAAGCCAGGAGTGACTATATACTAAGGAAGCAGTCATTCAGGAGATTTTTTAATTTTCCACCTTGGTTCAGCTTAGAGATAATACATCTTATTAAGTTGAAAAGGCGCCTATTTTCAGCTATGAAGTTCCACCCTTCTGTGGCCACTCATCATAGGTTTGCAAGTGTGCAAGCAAAACTCAAGTGGCTGTTGATTTGGGACAGATAACTATTTCTTATACATTTATTTGCCAAGAAAAATTCTCCTGAAGCATTCTGGTCTCAGTATAAGCAGTTGACGGCTAACTCTACTACGAGAATTGCTGTTATGGCTGGGAGTAAGATCACTGCTGATCCACTCAAAATTCGAAAAGCTTTCTGCGATCACTATTCCATAGGGCTTGGAAGGCTCTACCCAAGGACTGATTGGGATAATTATTCTTCTCAGCTACCAGAAGTTGGATAGTCCCTTGATGTAAATGAAATTTCATCTCAAGTTTGGTGGGCTATTGAAAGGCTAAAAACCATTTTTTCTCCTTGCCCTGAAGATATACCACCGATTATAATAAAAGCCTATCAAGATCTTCTGTCCCCCATCCTGGCTGCCCTCTTTACTGTCTGCCTTCACTATCAGATTGTCCCCTCTATTTGGAAACTGGCTCACATCATACCCATTTATATAAGTAGCCCCATCAGGCTTTGTCTAATTATTTTCCAGTGTCTACTATTTTACCCATCATTAAGATATTTGAATACATAATACATAAAAAGATGGTAAAGTGGTCCTAGCCTTTTCTAGACCCAGCACAGCATGGCTTCTGTAAGGTGAGGTCTACAGAAACAAATTTGTTGAAACACATAAATAACATCAATGAGGCAATTCAGGAAAGGCGCCAGGTGGATGTGCTCTACCTGGACCTTTCCAAAGTGTGTATTCCTCTTCTTCAGGATAAACTATCTTTTTATGGGCTTTCTGGGAGCCTGCTAGAGTTTCTTGGCCAATATTTAACTCAGAGGCAAAACTATGTTAAAATCGGTCACACCCTGAGTGTCCAATATTACCTCCAAAATTGCGGGTTACCACAGTGGAGTGTTTTAAGTCCATTCCTTTACAGTATTTATCTAAAGGACTTTCATACAATAATAGTCCCTGAAGTAGGTTGATTGGCGTTAACTGACGACCTAAAATTGTCAAGGATTATATCAGACAGTCGTGATACATTGAGGTTGCAGGTTTCCCTTAGTGAAGTGGAAAGATGTTTGGAATTCATTAACCCTGCTTTGAATTATACAAAGAGGGCTATCATGTCCTTCTGTTGGATCCAAAGCCAGATTTTCCAAAAATATTTTTTTTGTAAATGGCTCACCAGTGCCAAGAATCACAGTGGTAAGAGACTTCGAAGTGTTCCTTGACCCAAAACTAACCTTTCAATTCCATCTTCATCAACTATAACTGAAGATAAAGAGGGCTTATTATGCCATTTTATATAAAAAGGGCATGTCTTATCTTCCATATCTATGGGCCCTACTCTTTGACAGGCTAGTAAAACCTCTAATTTCTTATTGTTTAATTTGCTGGTCTACATGCTGTTTATCAGCTTTACAAAAAATATCAAAGCTGCATGATAAAGCCTTGCAGATCGAGAATTCAAATCGGGGGCCACAATATCACCTACCAGCTAGGGCTTTGCAGACAAAAGGGTTGGTCCTCAGGAAATTCATAACATACTCTAAGAATATATGGGTCTATAACCTCTGGGCAAACCACATTGACTGCCCTACTCTCCTCAGCTATTTGTAAATAAATTTTGCCTGGCCATCACTCATGCCAAAAGATTTTCTTTCAGCATGCAGGGAATTTTAGTAACCTTATCTATCATGCACAATGGGATTTTAATTCCCTCAATTTCACAGTTGATGACTTTCTGATGACCAAGAAAGCTTAAAAGAATAAACTCCTTTCTCTTCTACTTGAGATGAGGCCATCTTAAGTGGATACATTTTTTTCTTTCAATTAATAGTCTCTAAACTCCTAAATACTATACTACTGCATATTGATTTGTATGGATTTAATTATCATTTAAATTCTGCACTCTTCTACCATCTTTTTGTATTTTTCAATTGTTAGTGTTTTAGTGCATTTTCTCCTTTTTATCTTTATTATTTATTTTATTTTAAATCTAGGCTTTTACTATTCATAATATTTACTTTTTTTGGGTTTTTATTGTTTATTTTTTAATACCTTTGATATTTAACTTCTAAATTTTATTTATTTTACTAAATTATATGAAGCATTTGAGGTGGCATGACAATTTCTTTTCTCAACTAATGCTTTCTAGCTGCCATTAGTTTTCAGTACAGCAAGAATAGAGGCAGTAGCAATTTATAGTTACTTTTTTGGTAATAGCCCCTTCCCCCTCCTTCTTCCCAACAATTCTCCAATCTTCCCCTTATCATATCCACTTTAGAAGAGTTTTATGACCTGTTACAGTGGATGTAAAAAATGCTAAACCTACCTAAACCATGCCGTTTTACCGATGATTGGAGTACCACATTCCCTACATTATGGATAAAACTTTTGATTCTGTTATGTGTAGGAAAGAAAATATCGCACAAAGTGTGTTTTCCCATTGATATTTATATAAAAACTCCATTTTTTTTCTTTTTGCTATATCTCAATTTCTATTAAAGCCATTGGATAAAAGCTATAATTCTTTTAAGTATAGGAAAGAAAACATCTCACAAAGTTTATTTTCCTGTTGATTTCAACGTAAAATCTCCATGTTTCTTATTCCTATATCTCAATTTATATTAAAGCTGCAGCCATGCCGTTTTGCACATGATTGGGGTACCTCATTCCCTAAATTCTCACAAAAATTTACAGTTCTATGTTGTAGAGGAGAAAAAATATCACGCAATGTGTGTTTTCCTATTGATTTCAATTTAAAAACTAAATTTTTATTTTTGCTATATCTCAATTTCTTTTAAAGCTGCAGCCATGCCGTTTGGCACCTGAATGGAGTACCACATTCCCTACATTCTGGCCAATATTTGTGGTTGTATTATGTATAGAAAAAGAAAATATCACCCAAAGTGGGTTTTCTTATTGATTTCAATGCAAAAACGTCATATTTCTTATTGCTATATCTCAATTTCGAAGAAAGCTACAGCCATGCTGTTTTTCACATGATTGGAGTACCTCATTCCCCACATTATTGCAAAAATTTACAGTTCTATGTTGTATAGGAGAGCAAATATCATAGAAAGTGCGTTTCCTGTTGATTTCAATGTAAAACCGGCATTTTTCTTTTTTGCTTGTTTGATTGCCAGAAATGTACGTTTAACATTCAACTGAACAATTCTGTACATTTTATCCCAGTTGGTTGTTTTCACAGCAACCAACAGATCGACTTCACTGCATTGCTAACATTCTTGCATTGCCATAGCAATGCAAGCGATGTGACGTGAAAACATTCTCTCTACTTTAAACTTTTGTAAATTGAAATTTGAATTTAGAGAATAATTTTTTCACATATGTAATGCACTCGCATTTGAATTTATTTTTACTTATTCTTAAAGTTTAACAATTAGGGAAGTAAACAAAAAAAGAGAGAATACTCAACTTTCAATCTTTACAGATGTATAATTTTGCACCCCATTTTTACACCATTTATGCATGTTAATTATATTATCACTCATCAAAACTTGTTGATAAATAATTATTACATAAAGAATATTATTATATCACTTAAATATGGTGGGATTATGACTTAATTATTAGAACGATACATAACAACGTAGCTGATCATCATTCACTAAAAGGGGATTTGTTGAACACACATGGAAGGAAGGATTATTACACCAGAATCACTTCAACTTAAATATAAATTTTAATTCAAGGAGAATTTTATCACAATTTATTTTACTTTTCTAAAAGTCTGGCTACATTTTGTGACCTGGACGTGATCCCCACGAATCAGAAAAACGAAATAACCCCATGGAATAGAAACGATGTGATCCACACAGATCCAGAAATGACGTGATTTCCACAGATCTAGAAAACAGCACGATTCCTACCAATTATTTAACGCCACCCATGAAAAAACTTCTTTAATTTAGTAGTGCAAGTCATTAGTGCCAGTGTCCCATCTTGGATACGATCATCAACCAACATATTTAGTGTTTTTGTAGTGCCAGGTGTAATTTTGTGTTACACTTATTTCTCTCCATGCAGGATATACAAGTGATATGTTTGAAAACGGATTTTCAATTTTATTAATTCTCTACACTTTTACTTAGGAATCTAGTAATTAGGAGACTTGATGGTAAGACTCTAATTTTATTTACATATAAGCTTCATATAAGTTTCAGAGCGCCATTGTCGTTTCAGAGTGCCATTGTTGTCTCACAGCGCCATTGTTTCAACCAAGAAGGTTGGACGTTTTTAGTGCTCCTGTAAGGATTATCGGTAATTGAAAATACTCATCTGTGACCTGATGGTTGTGTATAAAACTGTTTTAATTACTACCCATATTTATTAATTTTATTTTCTTATGTAAATCATTTAATCTTTAGTTCTATTTTAGCAAATTGATGCTGCAGTACTTTGTGCCACCAGCCGTCAGCTGTTAGTCTTACTGTAAAGGGACTGGCTGACTTAGTGAATTAGTATCGAATTGTGCCTCTGAGGAGTTTTACCACCTTCATATCAGGGTTTTTATTCAGTATTTTGGTTGATCCTGTTTTAGCCTAGTTTAGATTACATCTAGAATTCTACCCACAGCAGAGGACAGCTGAGTGATTACCATCCACTCACCCACAATTAAGTTGAATTGTGGTAAGTCTATATAATGAATTAAAATAATTATAGTAACTCTCTTTTTGTAAGGGTATCTAACACATTGCAACCCTTAATCTGTTCACTTACAAGTGATCGCCACAATATTAACTCATCGTCACAATATTTATATACTTATATCTACTTCTATACCACAATACTAATATCAACTTCTAATGCTATTTTGGTTCTGACCTTGTCTAAAGAATGATCACCCCGTTTGGCCTATGTTCTTTATTCAAGAAGGATGTCCTCTCATGAGCAGCATCAGTGAAATGTATAATCTGCTTTTGCCGAACGCACTCTTATTGTCTCTGGGTAGGTCCTTCTGAGCTACCTCCATTGATAACCACCTTTAAATGTGGTCCTTGTCTGGTGAGTTGGTGGGAGGACTCTCCACTGAAAGCTAGCCCATCCCAAGGGGAGGCAAGGGCAGTACCTTACATTTTGCCTGCTAACAATAAGATTCCCCATGATCCTTTGCTTTCCACTCACCCCTCTCATTCTCTAGCTCATCTCTCCTCATTAATTCTACAACTGATAAATAAGTTTCAACCAGTAATTGAAACAATGCAGCTTTTGCATGAATTCTTATTAACAGCAAAAAGTATCTCTCAGGATATTCCTGATCTGAAAGTGGATGCGATAAATATATCCCATGGCATTGCTGAGGTGAAGGTAGACGTAAAATCTCTATTAGGTTTGAAGACAGGTTAGTTCATTGAAATCCCTTATACAGTCTATACTAAATGACCACCTTGTTTTAACTACTCAAACGTCAAGTTAGATCAAACTACAGATACAACAAACTTACACTGACATTACTATGCAGTTACAGTCAGTAGCCACCAAAATTAAAACTGATATTAAGTCATCAAATAATCACATGATAGCTGACCCAGTCTTAAATTTCCCTCATTCCCCTACTACCAAACCATCTTATGCAAAGGTAGAAGGTAATTTATCTAAGTTGTCTAGGAGACCTAAATCCAGTTCAAACTCTGAAGCAGTAGGGTCCTCCAAGTATCCTCTAGAGAAGGTGGGGGCCTCAGACAACTGGCCACAAGCCAGACAGAGTCTTGCTTACAAGTCCGTTTCAGGATCACTCTTAGATTGACCATCTTATAGTGACCAACATGGTGAAAATCCCAAACTAGGAAGGCACTTGCCAAAAGATACATAGTTTCACCCTCTTAGTATAGGCAGTGGCGCCCTTTCTGCCTCACTTGAAGCTGCCCCCTATGCTGAAATGTTTAGGCTGTTCCTTCCCATGCAATGTCACATGTAAACTGTGCAAGTATCACTCAACACTTCATCAGCAATGGTGTGACAGGACCGTTAACAATTTATAGGCTTAAACCTAAAACAGATGCCTACTCTTCCTTCATCAAACATATCAGCATCAACTTTAAACCTATAGTCAGTGATCCAAATAACTGGCCTCTAGGGCTGCTGTTTAAACCATTCAGAGGCAAAGTGCATGACTCACAAATTATTGATAAATCGGTTAGTTCAAATGAGCACCCAACCCACCTAACGTTGGAGAGGAACGATCTGTAATTGCCATCAAATAAGAAATATGATTAATCAGGTCACCATTTATTATCAAAATACACAGGGTCTATGAACTAAATCACAGGAGTTTCTTGCAACCGTTTTACTATTAAATTATCCTATTATAACAATTTCAGAATCATGGCTATCCCCTGAGATAGATTCTGCTAGCTATTTCCCTAGTCATTACCTGGTTTTTAGGGCAAATAAACCTCAACAATGCCATGGTGGTGGTCTACTTGCTACCTTTAATAACAAACTAATACCCTTAATTATTCTTCCAGTAAAGGATTTTATATCATCATAATTTATGATGGCTTTTCAACTCTCTAGTCCTGAGTTAGGGGGTTCTGTATTAATGGTAATTTTATACTTCCCCCCTCACTTCCAACAACTTTGTTTGTTCAGCTAATCCACCAATTAATCGCCTTATACAAGAAACTCAGGTGATAGTGCTGGGAGACATTAATGCCCCTCTCATTAACTGGGAGGTTTCCCCACCTTTCTACCAAGGAAGTACTCAACCATCCAAAGCCCAAGCAGTGTGTGATTTAGTCAGAATCTGTAAACTAGAGCAAACAAATTTCCAACTAAATGCCTCAAATCATATTCTAGATTTGTGTTTCTCAGATCTAAACTGCTCAGTGATGGCTGCGACTCCACTATCACAGCCTGATCTACACCATCCTCCATTACTGATTCACATTGCACTATGTGGAATGTCTTCTATACCAGGACCTGCACTTATGGTCCCAGATTGGAGGAATGGAGACTACTTTATCCTATACAAGCACCTCAGTCACCTAAACTGGACAGACATTCTGGCAAGTGCTGATGGTTCCACTTCAGCCTTGGTAGGTATTTATTAGCATACCCTGGGAGCTGCACTACTAGGCTATGTTCCCTACCACGTCCTTGGTCCCAAAAATGATAACTCACATTACCCCTACTGGTATAGTAAGGAACTAATCAGTGCACTGCAGAAGAAAAGAAAAATGTTTACTCTCAATAAGAAATGACCTTGCCCATACTGGTATTCAGTCTTTGCAAGTTGTAAAGCCCTAGTCAAATACCTTATAATTCGTGATCGCTGTCACTACTTGAATTTTTTGGCATCCTGTACTAACTCTTTCCACACCTTTTGAAACCATTATCGACATTACACATCTAAACGCCCTCCCAATATTGTTTTAGTGCAAGATGGTAAGTCATATGTGGAACTGGAAGAAGTATGTCAGGTATTTTGCAGTTTATTTTCATCCTTATTTACCACAAACACATCCAACACTACAAAAGTTACCTATCCATATCAACTTCCTCACTCTCCTGATCTGCTGTCAACCTTCACTATTACTGACACTGAGGTTCTTTGGGCTATTAGGAAGTTGAAGCCCAGTCTATCACCTGGCCCTGATGTCCTCCCCTCAGCACTATTAAAGGCATTTTGATGCATTCTTGCACCAGTGTTGACTAAATCGTTCAACTATTGCTTATGCAAAGGCGAGGTTCCAGAAGTCTGGAAGATGGCTAAAGTTTTGCCCATTTTAAAAGCTGGATCAGTTACCAATGCCTTAAATTATCGACCAATCACACTCTTAGCCCCTACAATAAAGGTCTTGGAGCGCATTCTGCAATGTAAGATCTGGAGCTGGCATCGTGGTTTCCTTGCCACAAAACAACGTGGATTTGTTGCATGTCATTGCAAAGAATCCAATTTAGTGATGCATCTCCAGTTGATTCAGGAAGCGTTGGGTCAGTGTGCACAATATGACCTGATTTATCTGGATTTGTCACGTGCATTTGACAGTGTGCCTACACCACTGATCATTAATAAATTGGCTTCATATGGGGCAAACCCTACATTATGTGCCTTCCTTAATAATTATTTAACAATAACGGTGAATATTTTAAAATTAGGGGGCCACATAAGAATATGCTAATATTCTCAGTCGGTAGGGGTGCCCCAGGGAAGCTGCTTGAGTCCACTGCTATTTGCCATATATCTGAATGATTTATTCTCAGCAATTCCACCTGAAGGGTGCCCCCTCGCATTTGCAGATGATTTGAAATTGGCTAAAATGATATGCCAGTGAGCAGATGCATGTGCTTTACAAGCATATTTCTCAGCTGTCAAATCTCAGCTGACATCAAATTCCTTATTGATCAATAAATCTAAGACAGTTCTAGTTACGTTTTCCCGAAAACGATGCCTGATCAATTTTCAATATCATTTTTAGGATTCTACAATACTTAGAAAAGCCACATCAGTTAAAGACCTGGGTATCTACCTGGACCATAGGCTAACCCTAAGTCTGCATGCAAACCATCTTACACTGGCAGTAAGATCCCGAATGGTAATAATTAGAGGGCTTGGTGACGTTTATTTAAACTCCCAATTGTGTGATCATCTATTTAGGGTACTGATTCGTCCCAAGATTATGTATGGTTAAAATTGCTGGGCTATATGTGCCCCATCCCATTACCTCCATCTGCAAAAGTTGCATGATAGGTTCGTGTCTTACCAGTTTGGGTTGAGGGGCCCACAAGCAGGGATGTGTCCCATAGCTACATCTAGGACAGATATATGTACTTTACCTCCTCT
Source organism: Trigoniulus corallinus (assembly GCA_013389805.1). Classification (NCBI taxonomy): domain Eukaryota; kingdom Metazoa; phylum Arthropoda; class Diplopoda; order Spirobolida; family Trigoniulidae; genus Trigoniulus; species Trigoniulus corallinus. Next base: position 21,652,672 of record JAAFCE010009127.1, on the reverse strand, counting down.
GAAAGTGCATGGCACCTTCGCACTCGGGCCTCAGATGGTGATAACACAACTTTTGCTATTATACCACATTTTTAATAATAAATTGGACACACTGCACTTGAAATGTGAACTAAATTTTCATGTCCCAGGCAGGCAGACGCGATCTTCTGATATGTTTGCACCAAATCTTTGGGTACCTACTGTGATCCAGCTGGCACAAAGGGACTTCAATACCTACCAGCTATCAGTTGACAACCTTCTTCTCCCACAATCAAACGGTGGTCACCCGGTGGTCAAACGGTGAGTGCACCAACGTGTACTGGATGCACCAAGGAATACCCACCCACCCCTTCTCTAATAGTTATAGCCAAGCAACCAACCACAGTAGGGATTGACCCGTTTGGTTGGTTGGCTATCTCCCCCAACCTGAATGAATGAGAAAGAAATGTGATTTGAATTGAAAAACTCCATTTTCTTTTTTTAAATGTAGAGGGTCCCACACAATTCCCAGACTTCACTACCAACAATGTGAGCATTACAGAAGACCAAGGAGAATGCAACATAGTACATCAAGGTGGGAAATATTTTTAACTCCTCCTTTATTGGGGCCCATGATCCCAAAACATGGTTCGCCATCATTGAACATCATTTCTGAGTTAACCAAATTAGAAACGATGCAAAAAAATTTGATTATACTGTGAGTGCCTTACCACAGGAAGAGATTGCTGAGGTAAGAGACCTCATCTTGCAACCTCCTGACATCACATCTTACAAAGCTATCAAACAAGCAATTAAACAGAGTAGTTCCCCCAGCCCTCAAAAACAACTACATCAACTTCTACATGGTTTACAACTCGGGGATAGAAAACCAACCCAGCTGTTGTGACATATACAACACCTGGCAGGAAAACTAGTCTCTACCTCAGACAATCAACTATTATTAAGGGAATTATTCATGTCACGTTTGCCACGCCAAATTCAGAGAGTTTTGGCCACTGCTGACACCTCTACATCACTTGATAAGCTGGCTGAAATGGCAGACAAGATAATGGAAGTACTAGATCCCTCCATACAGTAACTTGACGCCATCACCTTCACTATTACTACCACACCAACCACAATCAGAAGTGCACTACCACAAGGCACAGCTGAGCAACAACCCTGGATGGATAAGTTAGATGAACTACAAAAACAACTGTCCTCTTGAGAACTTAAGATCTGCTCAATTGTATTGAACATGATCCAAACCGAGATATCATACTGGAACTGCCAACAACACAATATGTTGGTACCACTGCACATTTGGGGAAAAGGCCCTGAAATGTACACCTCCCTGCAACACCAATAAGGGAAACGCATAGGCATTTCCTCCCTTAAGGTGGAGGTGGAAAAGGAGCCAGCAATCACCCACCTTTTCTTCCTATATGACAAAAATAAGTTCCTGGTAGAAACAGGTGCCGAGTTCAGTGTACTACCAAAGAACAAAATAGACACAAGGATGCAAACATACAGTGACCTAAAATTATATGCCACTAATCAATCAGTGATCCAAACATATGGAACATGCAGATTTCAATTGGATCTTGGTTTAAGGTGGTCATTCCCATGGTCTTTCATAATCGCAGACTGCACACACCCTATTCTAGATGCAGATTTCTTGGCACACTACAATTTGGTCATATATGTTGGTCGTCATCGCATCACTGACCTCGAAATAATAGGTTTTATGGTCCAGAAAACAGACTCGTATCAAAAATTGTCGAGTATTTGTCCAGAACTACATCCATCTTACAAGGACTTGTAAAGGGAATTCGTCAATATTACCGTTCCTTGCACAGATTCAGTTGAAGTGACACATTCTGTGGTTCACCACATTATCACTACAGATGGACCCCCTGCAAATTCCAAGGCTAGGCGCTTGGATCTGGCAAAACTTAAAGTAGCCAAGGAGGAGTTTTTAAACCTCCACAAACTCAGCTATCTATGACCATCCTCCACTCCCTGGTCCAGCCCACTACACCTAGTCTCAAAAAACGACAAATGGCTTGTGGTATGAGATTTTATGGCCTTCAATGCACGAACAGTGCCGGATCACTATCCTATCCCACACATCAAAGATTTCCCCACACAATTACAGGGTATGCAAATTTTCAACAAAATTGATCTGGTCAAAGCTTACCACCAGATCCCAGTTGCAAGTGAAGATATCCCCAAAACGGTAGTAATAACACCGTTCGGATTATTCGAGTACACTAGAATGCCTTTCGGACTCCGTAAAATGGCACAGACATTCCAGCATTTTATGGACATGGTCCTCGCCGATCTGCCCTTTGTCTTCATCTTTACCTATATTGACAATACGTTAGTTGGCAGCATCAACAACTCTGAAGATCAACAGCATCTCCTTTTAGTGTTCAAGCGACTACGAAAAATTTGGTCTAATTATTAATACTTCTAAATGTGTATTTTGCGCACCTACCCTCGATTGCCTAGGACACACTGTCGATTCTACTGGCATAACTCCTTTGCCACAGAAAATCAAAAGAAAATCAAAAGAAAATCAAAGAAAGAAAATCAAAGACCAAAATTTCATCAGGCCAGAATCCAAAAGATCACTTCATTGCTTTCTTGGCCCGATAAACTTTTATCACCATTTCATCCCTCATTGCACCAACATTCCTCATCCACTACATGCACTATTGAAAGGAAAATCTGGAAAGAACACTCCGATCCATTGGAACGAAAATACAAAACAATCTTTTCAGGAAGCAAAGGCATCCCTTTTGCATTCCGTATGACTATTTCACCCAAGCTCTGCACCCAACAATAAAATCGTACTCTTCAAGGATGCATCGAACAATGCTGTAGGAGCTGTCGTTTACCAATTTATAGACAATAGTTGGAAACCATTGGGATTCTTCTCTCGAAAACTGCAACCTTCTGAAACCAGATACAGTGTATTTGGTAGAGAGTTACTCGCTATCTACCTCGCAATAACCCACTTCTGTTATCTACTAGAAGGAAGACATTTCATAGTATACACTGATCACAAACCTCTCACATATGCCATGAACACAAGTTAGAAAAACATTTGCCAAGAAAAGCTTGCCACCTAGATTTCATATCTGCATTCATGCCGTTTTTCACATGAATGGAGTACCACTTTCACTACATTCTTGCAAAAATTTACAGTTCTATGTTGTAAAGTAGAGAAAATATTACACAAAGAGTTTTTTCCCATTCATTTAATTGAAAAAACTGCATTTTTCTTTTTTTAAATCTCAATTTATAATAAAGCTATTACCATCCCGTTTTGCACATAATTGGAGTACCTCATTCCCTACATTCAGTCCAATTCTTGTGGCTCCATTATGTTTAGGAAAGAAAATATCGCACAAAGCGTTTTCCCTATTGATTTTAATGGAAAAACTTCATAATTCTTTTTGCTATATCTTAATTTCTCTTAGAGCTACAGCCATGCTGTTTTTTACAAGATTGGAGTACCTCATTACCTACATTCTTGCAAATGTTGAATAGGAAAGAAAATGTCACACAATGTGTGTTTTCCCATTGATTTTGAATTAAAAACTAGATTTTTCTTTATGCTATATATCACAATTTCTATTATTGCTACAGCCATACCGTTTTGATCATGATCGTATTACCTTATTCCCTATATTGTCGGAAAAATTTACAGTTAAATGATGTATTGGAGAGAAAATATCGCACAAAGTGTGTATTCCCATTGATTTCTATGTAAAAACTCCATTTTTTGGCTATATCTAAATCTCTATTAAAGCTACAGCCATGCCATTTTCCACATCATTGGATTACCTCATTCCCTACATTGTGGCAGAAATTTACAGTTTTATGTTGTATAGAACAGAATATATCACGCAAAGTGTGCTTTCCCATTGATTTCAATTTCAAAAGCACCATTTTTCTTTTCACTATATCTCAATTTCTATTACAGCAACAGCCATGCCATTTTGCACACTATTGGAGTACCTCATTCCCTACATTATTGTAAAAATTTACAGCTCTATGTTTTATAGGAGAGAAAATATCGCATAAAGTGTGTTTTCTAATTGATTTTAATGTAAAATCTGCATTTTTGTTTTTGATATATCTCAATTTCTATTAAAGCTACTGCCATGCTATTTTGCACTCGATTGAAGTACCACATTCTAAATAAAAGTTATAACTCTATCATGTATAGAAAAGCAAAAATAAGACAATGTGTGTTTTCCTTTTAATTTCAATTCAAAAACATTTTTTTTTCTTTTTGCTATATCTCATTTTCTAATAAAGCTACAGCCATGCCGTTTTACACATGATTGGGGAACCTAATTCCCTACATTCTTGCAAAAATTTAGAGTTCTATGCTGTATAGGAGAGAAAATATCATACAAAGTGTGTTTTCCTAATGATTGCAATGCAAAATACAATATATTGCACCAAGTGTGTTTTCATTTTAATAAACCTGCAGCCATGACTTTTTGGAGATTATTAGAGTATGATATTCAGAACATTCTGAATAAAATTTATGATTGCATTATGTATATAAAAAAAAATTTCACAAATTCTGTTTTGTTATTGATTTCAATGTAAAAACTCCATTTTCCTTTTTGCTATACCTCAATTTCTGCATTTGCAAACATGCCATTTTGCACACATTTGGATTTCCTCATTCCCTACATTCTTGCGAAAATTTATAGTTATATGTTTCATAGGAGAGAAAATATCACACAAAGTGATTTTTCCCATTGAGTTGAATCTGCTATATCTCAATTTCTATTAATGCTACTGCCATCCCGTTTTGCTCATGATTGGATTACCACATTCCCTGCATTCTGGCAAAAAATTTCAGTTCTATCATGTAAAGGAGAAAAAATGCACAACGTGCAATTTCCCATTAATTTCAATAGAAAATCATCGTAATTCTTATCACATTCATTTCAATAAATTCTATTTGGTATACCTGAATTTCCATTAAAGCTACAACCATGCCATTTTGTAAATGATTGGAGTACATCATTCCATACATTCCCTCAAAAATTTCAGTGTATGTTGTATATGAGAAAAAATATCACACAAAGTGTGTTTTCCCATTTATTTATATAGAAAAACTCCATTATTCTTTTTGCTATATCTCAATTTGTTCTAAAGCTACAGCCATGCCGTTTTGCAAATTATTGGAGTACAGCATTCCCTACATTGCAGCCAAAATTTGCAGTTCTATCATGTATAGGATGAAAAATGCACAAAGTGCGTTTTCCCATTGATTTCAATGGAAAACCTCATTTTTGTTTTGCTATATCTCAATTTGTATTAAAGCTACAGCCATGCCGTTTTGCATATAATTGGAGAACCTCATTCCCCAAATTTTCCAAAATATTTACAGTTCTATTTTGTATAGGTAAGAAAATATCTCACAAAGTGTGTTTTCCCATTGATTTCAATTAAAAACTCCATTTCTCGTTTTGCTATATCTCAATTTCTATTAAAGCTACAGCCATGCCGTTTTGCACATGATTGTAGTATAACATTTCCTAAATTCTGAATAGAAGTTATGATTCTATTATTTATAGGAATAAGAATGTCACACAAAGTGTGTTTTTTGCATTGATTTCAATGTAAAATCTCCATTTTTCTTTTTACTATATCTCAATTTCTATTAAAGCTACAGCCATGCCGTTTTGCACATGATAGTAGTACCTCATTTCCAACATTCTCACAGAAATTTACTCTTCTATGTTGTATAAAA
>JAAFCE010009127.1:21521419-21645152 GCA_013389805.1 Trigoniulus corallinus | reverse complement strand
GAGATATCTTAATAGATGTGAATGAGCTCACACTTGGAGATAATTGCCACCTTAGTGAGAGCCTATGCATGGCTGACTCTTTCCTCGGCATCACTGTAAAGATAGCAGGGGTTGGCTGGACTACAGTAGTTAGCTGTTATTTTTCACCAGCACTTTTATCTGTGAATTTTACCTCAATGGTTGAGAACTTAGCCACAAACCTAGTAAATCTCTCACCCATTGTGATAATAGGATATTTCAATGTTCCTTTAATAGTTTGGGGCCACCCTATACCTTGATATCAGGGCTCATCACATTCTGGCAAGGAAATCTCTCTAATTGCCATGGCTACAACAACGAAATTGCAGCAGAGAAATATGATATTAAATTCTAGAGGTCGCCTGCTGGACCTATGTTTTACTGATATCCCCTGCAAAGTGTGTGAATTGGCCTCAATGTCTAACCCAGCATTAGAAATCACTTTCGACAGAGCCAGACTATAATATGCCCCCTTAGAAAGGATGACAAATTTTGTTTTTGACTGGCGAAAGGGAAACTATGTAGAACTGTACCACACCCTCAGGAAAATGGACCGTAAGGAGGTGGTTTCAAACTAAAATCCTAATGAAGCGTTGGATCTTTTCTATAATCTGCTGTTTCAGGCCATGACTAAGTGCATCCCTATCAAATTAATTTCCTGAAGCACTCTGGATATCCAATATGGTTTAGCAGAGAATTGATTACACTTATTAAACAAAAGAGGAAATTTTTCTTTCACAATAAGCACCAGCATTCTAAGGGTGCATGGCAACGTTTTGCTGAAGCCAGGACTAAGGTCAAACGTTTAATAATTCGGCACCGTCAATGCTTCTTGGCTAATTTATTAACCAGGAAGAACACCCACCAAACTTTTTGGCCACAATATAAGCGATTCAATAGATCAAGTCCTGAAAATGTGTCAATATTAGTTGACGACTGTATAATCAGTGATCCATAGGATGTGGCAAAGACCTTCTGTGGTTACTTTGCAAAGTCTCTAGGTAGCTCATCCTCAGCTACTAATACTAGTACTACATATTCATATCCACTACCAACTGGAATGGAGTCGCTACATATTGACTCAATTACCACTTCGGACGTCCAGGTAGCATTAAGGAAATTAAAACCAAAATTTAAATTGGGTCATGATATGGTCCCTGCAGTGATTTTAAAGGACTTTTCTGATCTTCTTTCACCTGTTTTGGCAAAGCTGTTTAAATTATGTTTAAAAAGTAGTTTTTTCCTCAAATATGGAAAACAGCTCACATAATACCTGTATTTAAAAAGGGGTCCAGATTGGATGTCAAAAACTATTGTCCTACAAGTATACTGCCAGCCATCACTAAGGCATTCCAATCAAAGAACCAAATTGATGTAATATACTTAAATTTTGCCAAAGCGTTTGATAGGGTTGCCATCCCATTATTAATTAGTAAGCTGAAGACATATGGAAAGACTGGCAACTTGTTAACATTGCTGCTAAGTCTCCTATCAGCCAGAGTGAATCATGTTAAAATAGGCCAATCAGTTTCTCAGAAAAATTTTCATTTCTATGTTGTATAGAAGAGAAAATATTGCACAAAGAATGTTTTGCCATTGATTTCAATGTAAAAACTTCCTCCTTCTTTTTGCTATAACTCAATTTCTATAAGAGCTACATCCATGCTGTTTTGCACACAACTGAAGTACCACATTCCCAACATTCTGGATAAAAGTTATGACTCTATTATGTAAAGGAAAGAAAATATATCATAAAGTGTGTTTTCCCATTGATTTTAATGGAAAAACTTTATTTTGCAAATGTTTACAGTTCAATGTTGTATAGGAGAGAAAATATCACACAGAGTGATTTTTCTATTGATTTTAATGTAAAAACTTCATTTTTTTTGCTATATCTCAATTTCTATTTAAGCTACAGCCATGCAGTTTTGCACATATTTGGAGAACCTCATTAGACACATTCTTGAAAAAATTTACAGTTCTATCTTATGTGGAAGATAAAGAATCACACAAAGTTCATTTTCCTATTGATTTCAATATAAAAACACTATTTTTCTTTTTATATATCTCACTCTCTGTTAAAGCTATAGCCATGGCGTTTTGCACATAATTAAAATACCTCACAACCTGCATTCTTGCAAAAAATTTTCAGTTCTATGTTGTATAGGAGAGAAAATATCACGCAGTGTTTTTCCCATTAATTTCAAAAATAAAAAGCCTTTTTCTTTTCACTATATCTCATTTTCTATTAATGCTACAGCGATGCCATTTTGCTCATGATTGGAGTACCTCATCCCCTACAATGATGAAAAAAATTACAGTTCTATGTTGTATAGGAGTGTAAATATCGAGCAATGTGTGTTTTCCTATTGATTTCAATTAAAAAACCATTTTTCTTTTTGCTATATCTCAATTTCTATTAAAGCTACAGCCACGGCGTTTTGCACATGATTGGAGTAGCTTATTCCCTAATTTTTGCAAATATTTACAGTTTTATTTCGTTTAGGAGAGAAAATATCGAACATTGAGTTTTCCCAATGATTTCAATGTAAAAACTCGATTTTTTTTTGCTATATCACAATTTCTTATTTAAGTTCCTCATTTCCTGCATTCTCACAAAAATTTACAGTTCTATGTTGTATAGGAGGAAAAATTTCAACAAAGTTTGTCTTCTCATTGATTTCAATGTAAAAAAATTCCATTTTTCTTTTTGCTATAGCTCAATTTCTATTAAAGCTACAGCATTGCCATTTTGCACATGATTGGAGCGCCACATTCAAAAACATTCTGATTAAAGTTATGGTACTATTATGTATAGGAAAGAAAATATTGCACAAAGTGTGTTTTCTCATTGATTTCATTTTTAAATCTCTATTTCTCCTTCTGCTATATCTTAATTTCTATTAAACCTACAGCCATGCCGATTTGCAAATGATTGGACTACCTCATTCCATACATTCTCACAAAAATTTACAGTTCTACGTTGTATAGGAGGGAAAATATCACACAAAGTCTGTTTTCTAATTGATTTCATTTTAAAAACTCCATTTTTCTTTTTGCAATATCTCAAATCTTATAACGCTACAGCCTCAATCTTATAACACTTTGCACATGATTGGAGTACCTCATTTCCTACATTCTTGAAAAAATTTATGGCTCTGTGTTTATAAGAGAGAAAATATCGCACAAAATGTGTTTTCCTATGGATTTCAATATAAAAACTCTATTTTTTTGCTATATCTCAATTTCTATTAAAGCTACAGCCATGCCGTTTTGTGCATGATTGGAGTACCACATTCCCAACGTTCTAAATAAAAGGCATGATTTTATTATGTGTAGGAGAGAAAATATCGCACAAAGTATTTTCCTAATGATTTCAATGTAAAATCTCCTTTTTTTTCTATATCTCAATTTCTATTAAAGCTACAGCCAGGTTTTTTTCACATGATTGGAGTACCACATTTCCAACATTTTAGGTAAAGGTTATGATTCTATTATATATAGGAAAGAAAGTATCACCCAAATGTTTCTTTTTTCTAATTTCAATGTAAAAATTATATTTTTTTTTGCTATATCTCCATTTCTAATAAAGCATCAGCCATTCCGTTTTGCACATAATTGGAGTACCACATTCACAACATTCTTGATAAAGTGATGATTCTATTATGTATAGGTAAGAAATTATCACACAAAGTATGTTTCCCCATTGATTTGAAGTAAAACCTCTGTGGTGATTATGCACTCTTTCTTCTCACTTGCATGCCTCCTATTTGTTATTATTCAAATGTTTTCAATTTTAGCATAGTTTATTTTTCGAATTTGAACTTCAAATTATGGAACGTTAAAAAAGGAAAAATAGAATTTCGCAGTTTAAGTAAAAACAGTTAGGTCTTGGGATTTCGTAGAGAGCAGTTGGTTGAATTCATTAGCATCTTAGAATATTAGTCATATAAATTCATTATTACTTATCATATAATCTTAATGCTATTACGTTTTATCAAATTAGTGATTTACCTATTATTACTAGAAATAAATAATATTTATTAGCCACAAATGATTAAATAAAGTTCAGTGGTGCAAATTAAACAAGGATGTGGTGGAATAGAGTGGATGGTCACATGAACAGTCACAACATTAATTGGTGACCAGGACATGATGCAACAGCTGCATATTTAGTCACTGATTATATGTGATTTTTTTATGGCAGCAATATTTTGAAAATCTGTGCTATGAAATTTTGTTTAGTGCCATCACCATCACTGCATATTAGGATTACATAATTCATCTGAGGCAATTGAATTTATTTTTATCCAGATGGTAGTATTTTAGGAAGTGATTTTAACCTAACTAACCTAACTACACCTAACTAACTAACCTAAATTTTAATCTAACTAACGTAGCTACACCTAACTGCTTAGGAGAATCACATATTAATGAAGATCAGAGCGTCAATGCTGCTTATCAGAATATGAAATTATTCAAACCTCCAGCTTTCTGGGGACATGATCCAGAGATGTGGTTAACCACAATTGAATATAGATTCCTGATTTATAAAATTAGGGCTGATTGCAGAAAATTCGATTTAACTGTTGATGTCTTGCCTCCAGAAATTATAATGAATGTAACAGATCTTGTACTACATCCTCCAACAACAAATGCTTATGATTTGTTTAAGGCAGCTATCACTATAAGAAGCACTCTGTCTCAGCAACAGAAACATCACTAGTTATTGAATGATTTAGTGTTGGGGATAGGAAGTCCTCACAGCTGTTGTGGCAGATGTAACAACTTGCAAGGGATACTGTTTCATCACCTGGAGATGCATCAATTATAAAAGAACTTTTCTTGCCTCGATTACCTCTGCAAGTTCATGTGATACTGACCACTGCTGATGCCAAGACATCTTTAGAGATATTGGCTGAAACAGCTGATAAAATTGTTGAAGTCCTTGATCGATCATTACACCAAGCCCTGCAATATCAATTACGACCAGTACTGCTCAAACATTTACTACAGTCCCACAACTACTCACCACTACAACTGTCTCTACTGATAGTGAATTGTCTCAGCTTATTTCACAAGTAAATGAACTTTCTCTTAATATTAATTTTTTCTTTACTTATTGCAAGCATTTTTATCACTGATCAGGTACCAATGTACATAGTCGGTCACAGTCTTGACGTCGTCGGATAGAGAATCAGCATAGTGACCCCCTCCTAATCAACCTGAGACCTATGCTAGTATCATCATACTTATGGCAATGATGCAAGAAAATGTAAACCACCCTGCTCCTAGAGAAACGGAGAGGCCCTTCATTCTCTGGGTTGAGGAATGAAGGAGGTCATGGCATAGGCCATTTATTTTTTATTTAAGATGCATCAACTCAATTTACATTTATAATAGATACTGGGGATGAGATCAGTATTGTCACAAGAGCTGTAGTTGATCCTTCATCTACAAAACCTCATGATTTTCATCTTTATGTGGCAAGCGAATCTCCTATTAACACCTATGGTTCTCATCATTTGTGTGTCGATCTTGGATTGCATCAGTGACTCCCTTGAGATTTTATCATCGCTGATATATTCAATGCTATAATTGTAGCAGATTTTTAGCACATTTTAATTTAGTTGTTGATGTAGGCAGACAACTATTGTTTGACAGGATTATGGGGTGCATAGTTGGTGGTATCACAGCATGCTCTCACATTCCATACCAGCGTTTGTCATCTATTACCCCTTCGTTGCATGAGCCTTACAAATGGCTGTTGGAAAAATATAGGAATATCACCATACCCAGACCATTTTCATGTCAGGGACCTCATGATGTTGAACATCACATCGTAACTACTTCTGGGCCGCCAAGTCATGCCTGTGTGAGGCGACTAATCCAGCACGTTTTGCTGTAGCCAAGGGTGAATTTCAAGCACTGCATGAAGCAAGTTTTATTCGCCCATCCTCTAGTCCTTGGTCCAGTCCACTTCACACAGTGCCAAAAGATAAATCCTGGATAATTATAGGGGACTTCAGAGCTCTCAATCCGAGGACAATACCAGATCATTATCTGATACCACATATTATGGAATGTAATTCCCGGCTCTATGGTACCTGCATTTTTACTAAATTAGATTGAACTAAAGCATATCACCAAATTCCAGTAGCTCCTGAAGACATTCCTAAAATAGCCGCCATCACTCCATTTGGCTTATTAGAATTCACCAGGATGCCTTTTGTATAAAGAAATGCAGCCCAGACATTTCAAAGGTTTATGGACATGATTTTGGGAGACCTCCCATTCGTTTTCATGTAAATAGATGATATCCTTATTGCTGGTTGTGATTTGGATCAACACCTCATCCATGTCCATCAAGTATTTGAAAGACTCCAAAGTTATGGTTTAATCATTAACCTTTCAAAGTGCATATTTGGCAATTCTTCTCTTGATTTCTTAGAACATAGGATTACATCACAAGGTATCCGTCCTCTTCCACAAAAGGTTGAAGCAGTTCGGGATTATCCAAAACCTGAGTCGAAGATTTTTTAGACTCATAAATTTTTCATCGGTTCATCCCCAAGTCTGCTGCAGTACTGTAACCTCTGAATGATTTGTTGAAAGGACCGTTGCTCAGAAATTACAAGCTGCTGTGGTCACAGTCAGCAAATGATGCCTTCAACCACATAAAAACAGTTCTTTCAGATACTGTTCAGCTTGAACATCCAGATCCATCTCTAGATTCTTCCATTGACTTGTTCACCGATGTTTCAAATCTTGGAGCTGGTGCACCACTTCAACAACTTGTGGAGGATGAGTGGGGTCCCTTAGGTTTTTCTCCAAGAAATTTAAAATGGCTGAAACCCGTTATAGCACCGTTGTCATGAGCTTTTAGCGATCTATTTCACTATCAAAAATTTTCATTAATATTTCGAGGGACGTCATTTCATCATATTTACTGATCACAAACCTTTAACACATTATGTTTACACATTTAGATCACCATTCACCTAGTGAATCACATCATTTTGCCTACATTGCTGAATTTATGACAGACATACGTCATATTAAGAGTGCCAATAATTTTATTGCTGATACATTCTCTACGTCATTTATACAGTCTGTAGAAGATGCTACAGATGCAGTCACTCTTCAGCAACTTAAATCAGCACAACAGTTGGATGAAGATTTTCAGCCAATCTTAGAGAACCTCTTGTCACTCAATGTTTAGTTGGTTCCTATTGCAGGTTCCAACATTAGTCTACATTGTGATGTGTCCTTGGCATGTCCTTGACCTGTAGTACCTTCTTCTCTTTGTTGAGCTATATTTGGTCAGCTACATTGCTTAGCACATCTAGGGATTGCCACCACTCGTCGCCTCATTTTGGAACGTTATGTCTGGCCCTACTAAAACAGTGATGTAGCAGAATGGGCACATTCACACATGCAGTGCCAAAGATGCAAAGTTTTTCGACACGTTTCTTCACCAGTTGGCACCTGCACTCCACCATCTGCTCGTTTCGAGAAGATACACATCGATGTTGTGGGAATGCTTCCACCATTTAATGGCCAGTGTTTTGTACTTACATGCTATGATAGATTCAATCAATGGCCAGAGGCTATCCCAATACCTGATTCCACTGCTGCTATAGTTTCTTCTGTTTTAACAATGAATTAGATTTCACATTTTGGCATTCCATCTACTATTATGACTGATAGAGGACGTCAGTTTGACAATCTTCTTTCACTACCTTGAGTGAAACCTTAGGTTTCCAGCACATTTGGACAACTTCTTATCATCCCTGTTCAAATGGAATGATTGAGCGTTTTCACTGTCAACTCAAGTCATCCCTTAAAGCTAAAGCAGATCCAACGCCTTGGTGTGATCATTTGCCACTTATTCTTCTTGGATTGCGTTCTGTTGTGAAAGAAGATCTTAAGTCTACTCTGGCATAGGTAGTTTATGGCACAACATTACTTCTACCAGGAGATGTCTTTTCACCTGAAAAAATTACACATTCATGTGTTGATTTTATTCAACGATTACATTCTCAAATGCAATCGTTGTTACACAGACCCTCTCATCAGTCATCCACACGTCCTATTTTTCATTATCCTGATTTAGATGATGCAACTCACGTTTTTGTTTGCCCCGGTGTTTGTAATCATCCTTTGGATCAACCATACGGTGGTCCTATAAAGTTTTGAAACGTTGTCATAAATATTTAACTCTTGACATTAGGGTCATCATGATAATGCATCGGTTGACCATTTGAAACCTGCTTTTCTTACAAACTTCAATCTGGATGAACATCTTCATTCAACAGATTCAGTTTCATCCACACCTTCCCTGTCAAGTGCCTTACCTAGGCTTCGTCCAAGGCATGTTCAATTTGCAGCATCCATTACCACTTCACTTCCAGCAGGGGGTAGTGTGGTTATCATGCACTCATTCTTCTCACATGTATGTCTCCTATTTGTTATTATTCAAATTTTTCAAATTTTAACATAGTTTATTAATTCGAATTTTAACTCCAAATAATGGAATGTTAAAAAAGGAAAAAGAGAATTTCACAGTTTGGGTAAAAACAGTTAGGTCATGGGATTTTGTAGAGAGCAGTTGGTTGGATTTATTAGCGTCTTAGAATATTAGTTATATAACTTCATTATTACTTATAAAAATTTTTAATCCTATTATTTGTTATCAAATTAGTGATTTACCTATTATTACGAAAATCAATAATATTTATTAGCAACAAATGATTAAATGAAGTTCAATGGTGCAAATTTAACAAGGACATAACGGAATAGTGTGGATGGTGACATGAACAGTGACAACAACTCCATTATTCTTTTTGCTATATCTCAATTTCTATAAAAGCTACAGCCCTGCAGTTATTCACATTATTGCAGTACGACATTCCCAACATTTTAAATAAATGTTATGATTCTATTATGTATAGGAGAGAAAATATCACCCAATGTGTGTTTTCCTACAGTTTTCAATGTAAAAACTTTTCCATTTTTCCTTTTGCTATGTCTCAAATTTCATTTAAGCTACAGCCATGCCGTTTTGCACTTGATTGCAGTACCTCATTCCCCACGTTCTTGCAAAAATTTACAGTTCTATGTTGTATAAGAGAGAAAATATTGCACAAAGTGTGTTTACCCATTGATCTTAATGTAAAAACTCAATTTTTGATCTTGCTTTATCTCAATTTCTATTAAAGCTGCAGCCGTGCCATATTGCACATGATTGGAGTACATAATTAACTAGATTCTCACAAAAATTTACAGTTCTATGTTGTATAGGAGAGAAAATATTCCACAAAGTGTATTTTTCCATTAATTTCAATGTAAAAACTCCATTTTTCTTTATGCTATATCTCAATCTCTATTAAAGATACAGGTATGCCATTGTGCACATAATTGGAGTACCACATGCGCTACATTCTGTCTGAAATTTTAAATCTATTATGCATAGGAATTAAAATGTCACACAAAGTGTGTTTTCCTATTGATTTAAATAGAAAAACTTGATATTTTTTTTTGCTGTATCTCAATTTCTACTAAACCTACAGCCATGCCGTTTTGCACATGATTGGAGTACCAAATTCCCTTCTTTGTTAAAAAAATTTACTGTTCTATGTTGTATAAGTGAGAAAATGTTGCACATAGTGGGATTTCCAATTGATTGCAATATAAAAACTCCAGTTTTCTTTTCTCTATATCTCAATTTCCATTAAATCTACCAATGCCGTTTTGTACATGATTGGAGTACCTCATTCCCTACATTCTCACAAAAATTTAGAATTCTATGTTGTGTAGGAAAGAAAATATCGCTTAAATTTTGTTTTCCTATTAATTTCAATGTAGAAACTCTACTTTTCTTTTTGATATATCACAATTTCTTTTAAAGCTAAAGTGATGCTATTTTGCTCATGTTTGTATTACCTCATCCCCTACGTTCTTGCAAATATTTAAAGTTCTATGTTGTATAAGAGAGAAAGTATCGCACAAAGTGTGTTTTCCCATTGATTTAAATTAAAAAATTCTATTTCTTTTTCCTATACCTTAATTTCTATTAAAGCAACGGCCATGCTGTTTTGCACATGATTGCAGCACCTCATTCCC
The DNA here is from genome assembly GCA_013389805.1 of Trigoniulus corallinus. Taxonomy (NCBI): domain Eukaryota; kingdom Metazoa; phylum Arthropoda; class Diplopoda; order Spirobolida; family Trigoniulidae; genus Trigoniulus; species Trigoniulus corallinus. The sequence goes on along the minus strand of JAAFCE010009127.1, from coordinate 21,635,009 downwards.
TACATTCTTATAAAAATAATCAGTTCTATGTTGTATAGGAGAGAAAACATCGCACAATGTGTGTATTCCCATTAATTTGAATGTGAAAACTCCATTTTTCTTTTGCTGTATCTCAATTTGTATTAAAGCTACAGCCATGCCGTTTTTTACATGATTAGAGTACCTCATTCCCTAAATTTTTGCAAAAATTTGCAGTTCTAGTTTATATAGGATAGAATATATCAACAAAGTGTGTTTTTCTGTTTATTTCAATGTAAAAACGTCATTTTTTTGCTATATCTTAATTTCCATTAAAGCTAAAGCCATGCCGTTTTGAACATGAATGGAGTGCCACATTCCCAACATTCTTGATAAAAGTTATGATTCAATGATGTATAGGGTAGAAAATATCACACAAAGTTTGTTTTCCCATTGATTTCAATGTAAAAACTCCATTTTTCTTTCTGCTATATCTCAATTTCTATTATAGCTACAGCCACGCTGTATTGGAAATGATTGGAATACCTCATTTTCTAAAATCTCACAAAAATTTACAGTTATTTGTTATATAGGAGAGAAAATATCGCAAATAGTGAGTTTTCCAATTAATTTCAATGTAAAAACTCCATTTTTCTTTCTGCTATATCTCAATTTCTATTATGCTACAGCAATGCCGTTTTGCAAATGGTTGTAGTACCTCATTCCCTACCATCTTGCGAAAAGTTACAGTTCCATGTTTTATAGAAGAGAAAATATCGCAAGAAGTGTGTTTTCCTATTGATTTGAATAAAAAAAATCCATTTTACTTTTTGTTATAACTCATTTTCTATTAAAGCTACAGCCATGCCGTTTTGCACATGATTGGAGTATAAATTCCCAACATTCTGGATAAAAATTAAGAATCTATTATGTATAGGAAAGAAAATATCGCATAAAGTGTGCTTTCCTGTTGATTTCAATGTAAAAACTCCATTTCTCTTTTTGCTATATCTCAATTTGTATTAAAGCTACAGATATGCCGATTTGCACATGATTGGAGTACGTCATTCCCTACATTATTGAAGAAAATTACAGTTTTGTGTTATATAGGAGAGAAAATATCTCACAAAGTCTGTTTTCCTATTGTTATCAATATTATTATCTTTTGCAATATCTCAATATCTATTAAAGCTACAGCTAGGCCGCTTTGCATGTGGTTGGAGAACCTCATTCCCAACTTTCTCACAAAAATTTTACTATGTTGTTTAGGAGAGAAAATATCACAGAAAGTGTGTTTTCATATTGATTTCAATGTTAAAACTCTTCTTTTCATTTTGATATATCTCACTTTCTATTAAGGGTACAGATATGCCGTTTTGTACATGATTGGAGTATGGCATTCCCTTCGTTATCACAAAAATTTACACTTCTATGCTGCATAGGAGAGAAAATATCATGCTAAGTTTATTTCCTCATTTATTGCAATTTAAAAAGTCTATTTACTTTTTGCAATATCTCAATTACTATTAAAGCTACAGCCATGCCGTTTTGAACATGGTTGGAGTACCTCATTCACTACTGTTATCTTGTGGTTATACTCACAAAATGAACTTATCTACAAATAGAAATAAAAGGGGTGTAGTTCGCCAGTGGGTGTAAAAGACTCAAAATACAAACTCCTACTTCCCCTGAACTCCCCTAAGGGCGTCCACTTCTATTTTTGTGGGAATAACAGGTCTAGAAATGATGCCCTGAAAGTTCCCTAAGTCTTACTCACCTTTGACCTAAAACTAAGAAAATGAAATAAAAAATTAAAACAAAAAGGAAATAACAAAAAATACAATGACTTACTCAGCATGCTCCCGAGATGCGATAACAATGATCTCTTAAGATGACTCATGGATCCTACAAACCTTTTAAAATTCCAGGACCTGTTACCTGAAATGAAATTAATTAAAAGTTAAAGTGACATTTTGTGCAAGAAAGCTATTAAAAAAGAAATTAAAATCCAATTTAATTACCCTCCAGAGGATTGGAAAAGAATAGAAAGACAAAGTAACCCCTTTTTCATCATTTATAAAATAAACAAAAATTGCGCATGCACATTGCAAGAAATTGAAAAAGGGAACAAAAAAATTATAAAAAAGCCCAGGGTTTCGACCACCCCAAAAGGGACTGTCAAAGAATTTTTAACGATATGAAAAAGGTTATAAAAGGAAGAACAGAGAACAAAGAACAACACAGCAGCAACAAAAGAAAGAGAAAGTACATCACAGCAGTACACAAGAAGAAAAATAATTCTAACTTGAATTCTCCTTACTAAATCAAGAAAAGGTGAATAATGCTATTACCAAGCTCAAACTGCAAATTCTTCTGAACATTTTGAACTTAGTGAAAAGTGTTCAGAAAAGTGAACTTAGTGAACTCACCGATAATACCAGTTCGTGCTGTTTTCAAATAATCTGCAAGGACAAAAACAATTTGAATTTTTTAATTTTATGAAGTGAAAGATAAAACAAAAAACTATCAGAACAATTTCAATGAAAAAAATTTCAAGGAAAAAAAATCAACAAACCAGTACATGCCAGGAAGCAGTCATTCCTAGAAAACGCTTGCATCAGATAATTGACGCCACATAACAGAAGACCGACGACAATGTTCCTGTAAAGGTAGGGAAATGGAAAAAATTTAATTTATACTTTTCGAGAAAAATCCCTAAGTCAGAAAAGAGAAAGAAAAGAAAACGAAAAATAAATAAAGAATAAAGATGTGCATAGAAAAAAGAAAAATGGAAAACTAAAAACAAACGGCTCTATCAGGATCAATAATGATTGGAATTTTTTTCTTTATACCTGGCCCTAGAGCAAGAAGGAAGCGAATTCACCACTTTTTTATGTTAATTAAATTCAATTAATTGAATATACTAACCTAATACTTAGTTGATTAAAATATGTTAAAAGATTTGAATATGTTATTAAGCTAACTGGGTTTTATGATGAAATCAATACCCTTATGAGAAAGGAATTGATTAAATAAACTACAATTAAATTGGATAATTAAATTGACGTGTCTCAAATAATTAGGAGTGCATCCTTTATCACTATTAGCTTTATATAAACTTATATAAATCAATTATATAACCTAAAATAAATTGTTTAGTTGAATTCTGCATCATCAAAGCTTGGATCCAAGAACAAAGAATTGATGATTTGAAATTATGTTATTTTATTATTATGTCCATGATTATTTGAAATTGATGAATTTATTCTGATTCTGAAGTAGGAAGAGAATTCTGTATGTTCAAATTGTTATTTATTTTAATAAAGATCCATATAGTTGTAAAATTCATTTGACAGACTATAATTATATTTGGGATTGGGAAATAAAAGAAATACTACAGGCATCATAACCCTTATTAAATTTAAATTGATCATTGTTGCATCTAATTGCTATAACCGGGTTCAACCCCGCAATGAACCTTTAAAAATTTTTACATTATAATTCGGTTGTTAATAAATAAAAATTACAAACATAACCAGAAGATAACACTACATTCTCTCAAAAATGTACAGCTGTATGTTGTATAGGTGAGAAAATATCACACAAAGTGTTTTTCGTATTGATTTCAATGTAAAAACTCCATTTTTTTTTGCTATATTTCAATTTCCATTAAAGCTACTGCAGTGCAGTTTTGAACATGATTGGAGTACCTTATTCCCCATATTTTTGCAGAAATTTATAGTTCTATGTTGTATAGGAGAGAAAATATTGCACAAAGTGTGTTTTTTCATTGATTTTAATGTAAAACTCCATTTTTCTTTCTGCCATATCTCAATTTTTATTAAAGCTGCAGCCATGCCATTTTGCACATGATTGCAGTACCCCATTCACTACATTCTTACAAAAATTTACAATTTTATATTGTATAGGAGAGAAAATTTCGCACAAAGTGTGTTTTCCCATTGATTTAAATGTAAAACTTCATTTTTCTTATTGCAATATTGCAATTTCTTAAAAGCTACCGCCACGCCACTTTGCACATGATTGAAGTACCACATTCCTAACATTTTGGATATAAGTTATGATTCTATTATTGGTTCTATGATTCTATTGTGATTCTATTATAGAGGTGCTTAATGTGCTCCAATAAGTGGTCAATGGCTGCATCTCAGCAGGATATTGAAAGGCTGTGAGAGCATGGAGGAACATGGAGGAACACATTCACCTGCTGGCTTTGCAGCTGGTAGAAATTCAGGGGCACATAAGGAGATTATAAAGTATGATGATGGCTATTGCAAGGCAAGAGGATGAAAGGAATGTGGCACTAGACATGAAGGGTAAAACTGTGGATAAGATGGCAGGAATAAAGGTGAGTGAGATGGAGACAGAGAAGAAGAGAAGGGGCAGACGAGGAGACAAAGGACAGGATAAAGGGCATGTGGACAGGTCAGTCCTAATTCTAGAGATAGGGCAGTATCAGATGGTTTAAACGAATTGACCCTAAATGGGAAGGAGAGGGATAAGGTAACATTGACTGCCAGGGATGAAAAATCAGGGTTTACAGGGATTGTCGAAAACACTTGGAGGGAAAGGGATGAAGTGTTTGATGGTCATCTGCCTTGCAGCAGAGGAACTTGCAGAAAGTAATGCTGTGAATGTGTGGGAAGCACTGACAGACCTCATTGCAGGCTGCAGGGAGAGAAGGAGTTATCTATCAAAGATTGCACTCTCCCTACAAATGGTGAGAAAAGATGGAGGGGGCAAGGGCAACATGGATAAACAGAAGGCTGTGGCAGTAGAGAAAGGATTTGGACATCCAGCTCATAGAAAGCAGGGCCCCCTTGATAGGACAGTAGAAATTCTAGATTGGAACTAGTAACCACCCCACAAGAAAGGGCAACAGATTGATAAGCAATCAGATGCAGGCATTTGTGAAGGAGTTCCTAGCTAGAAAGGAGCAAGGGTGATAGAACCATACAAGGAAGCATGAAGATTGCTTTCGCAAATGTGCAAGGGGTGAGGAGAAAAGGGAATTGGATGGAGCTATGTGAAATTATGAGGCAGGAAAATGAAGATATCATGACGCTGGCTGAGAAACATCTAAGGGGGAAGAAGGGGTATATAGATTTGGAACAGAAAGGATGGTGAGAAGAAAGGAGGTGGAGTTGGAATCATGTGGGGGAAGAAAATTAATGGAATATGGTGGGGTGGAGATTGTAGGGAGCATGGGTGGATAAAGGTAAAGAGAGGATGTAGAAAACTGGCCATTGGGGTAGTATACATGAGTATAGAAGGTACAGGAGGGGGTTGGAATGAACGTATATACAACTGCTTACAGGAGAACATAGAGGGCCTGCACCTGGAGGGCTACCAAGTTGTAATAGTACTTCAATGGGTATCTACTGGAGATGGATGGGGTTGAAAAAAGAAATGGTAGGATGATAAAGGGCTTTGCATGTGAAAATGGCATGGTAATAGTTAACCTTCTGAAGTGCTGTCAGGAAAGGATCACAAGGGTGGGACAATACAACAGCTCATGCATTGACTACTGTTTGGAAGAGAATGATCTAGTGCAGGAGGTGTGTGGAATGACAGTGGATGAGGAAAACAGGGCGGGTTTAGATTCTGATGATAATCTAATTATGATTTCTATGAAGGATAGGAACATAAAGGGAAAACAGATACATGTGGGAGGGAAAGTCAGCTGGCAACTGAAGAAATGGTATAAACAGGAGGAGTTGTAGAAGGACATGAAAGGTGTACTGGAAAGTAAAGAAGCCACATATGCTGAACTTATAAGTGCCCTAATAGACAAAGCTAATGAAGGACAAGGAAGAGGTAAAGGAAATGAGAATAAATTGAATAAACCATAGATGGATGCTGAGGCATGGGAGTCTATTGAAAGTAGACGTCAAGCAAATAGGAAGCATAGGCAAGTAGTTAGAGGGGGAGATGAAGAAAGCATTAGACAAACATGGGATGCCTATCAGCAGAAGAAAAGAGAGGCAAAAAGCAGTAGTGGGTAGGAAGATAGCAGAGGGGATAGGAGGAAATTAAGGGAAATGACCAAAATCACCAAGAAGTTTTGGAGATATGTGAGGGATAGACGTAGAGAGAGGAATGAGGTAGTAGGTGATGGTAGGAAAGCTTTAGTGGATAAGGATGGCAGAAATATAACCAGCAGAGAAGGCATTAGAAAGATATTGATGGAGTATGGATCTGGGTTCTCCTCTACTGGTGGAAAGGTGGTGGAAGGGCCAAACAGACCAATAACAAGTCAGGGATCATTAGCTAGAATGGCTTGCTTTAAAAGGGTAGAGTTAGATAAGGAGATAAATGACTTAAGTTGGGAAAAGCATGTGGGGAGGACAAGGCAGCAAATGAATTTCTTAAGGCACTAGGTTGTAAAGGTGGAGAACTGCTCTTGAGGATATTTATTGGGTGTTTAGGAGATGGAAAATTACCAGATGACTGGGGCATCACACAGGTAGTGATGCCGTTCAAGGGCAAGGGAAAGAGCAAGGTATGTTTAACAGTTACCAGCCAGTAGCTGTAAACAGTTCCATGCATAAGCTATTTACTGGGCTAGTAAGGGGGAGATTAGGGACAATAATAGAAGGGTCAGTGAAACTAGTAGAATTCCAAAATGGGTTCCAAAAGGGGTGTAGAATAAGTGATTGTCTGTACATGATTACACAGATTATGGAAGTAGTACAAAGAAAGAAAAAGAAGGCATACTTCTGTTTTCTGGATGCCAAGGTGGCATATGATAATGTGAATAGAGAGAAGCTAGGGACAGTTCTTCCCAAGTATGGGGTTAATAAGGAGCTAGTGGAGTTGCTCCAGAAGCTTTATATGGGCACTATGTATGATTTCCATTGGGAGGGAATAAATACAGGACAGATAGGTGTGACAAGAGATTGCAACAGGGGTATCCATTATCAAAAAAGTTGTTCCTAGTGTATATCATTGAACTATGGCTCAAGCTCCAAGATAGTGGGCTGGGGTTTCCTCTGGGAGATGGTAACAAATTGCCAGCCATCTTTAAGTGTGATGACATATTGCTGCTGACAGAGGGTGAGGAAGAACTCCCAGAACTGGATATCTGTGAGCAGTTCAGTAGGGATTTCCAGTTAGGATTTGATCAAGATAAAACAAAGCTGATGATTACCAGGGAGGATGGCATGCTGCCTAGTAATAAGATGCCAATCAAGCTTGGGGAGAGGAAGATAGAAGTAGTGTCAGAGGTCTCATACCTGGGTGTTAAACTCACAAATGATAGAGGATACTTAAAAGCAATGGAGGAAAGCATCATGTGTAAGATAAAAACCAGAGAAGGATTAATAAAGAAACTGGCATTTGAATAATTCTAAAGGTATGAAATGGTTCGGGGGCTATGGAAAGCAGTAGCAGTTCCAGGGCTAATGCATGGAAACGAGGTTCTGTGCATTAGTAAAAAGTTAAGGGACTGTATGGAAGTACCCCAAAGAAGGTTAGGCAGGATGGCATTAGGGGGAAATAGGTTCACTGCAATAGAAGCAATTCAAGAGGACATGGGGTGGTCTACATTTGAAAAGAGGGAAATGATAATTGAGTTGCTATACTTATGCAGGATATGGGGGCTATGGAAGGAAGATCCAGTATGGCAGGTAAATGCATGGGTAAACAACATGAGGGTATCTACCAACTGGGAGAGAATGGTAAACCAGATGTCAAAGAAGATAGGCATAACACTGCAACCCACGAAGAACAAGGAGGGGCAACAACATTGCAAAGACTAGTACAGGAAAAAGTTAATAAAAGGGGGTTAAGGCAGTGGCGGCAGAGTATGGAGCTAAGGGTGGCAAAGAAAACACTGATGGTGTATGGAAACAAGCTTAACAAGGAGAGGGAGATACTCTATGACAATACTTGGAAGAGCTTACTTCTGTTTTGGGCAAGAGCTGGGTCACTGTAGACAAAACAGAGGATGGCTAAGATCACAGATGAAGAGGAGGGTGGTGGATTCGTGGGTATTGAGCGGAGGATGTCAGGCATGTTATCCTGGCCTGTCCAGCGCTCGGCCACTGAAGCATGATATGAGGAACCCCTACCTTGGAAGACGTTCTGGGGATGATGGGTTCTAGTGTGGAATGGCTGGAATAGGTGGATAAGGCAAAGGTACTGCTAGGGCACAGGTGGAGATCTAGGCATTTGGGCCTAGCATGAAAAATCTTGCATGCAAGGTATCCATCACAAAGGATTGCATATTAATATTCATACATAGGAAATAAAATATTGAACAAAGGGTGTATTTCCATTGATTTCAACGGAAAAACGACATTCTTCTTTTTTGCTATATTTCAATTTCTATTAAAGCTACAGCAATGTCGTTTTGAACATGATTGGAGTACCTCATTTCCCAAATTCTCAGAAATTCTTACAGTGCTATGTTATATAGGAGAGAAAATATCGCACAAAGTGTGATTTCCTAATGTTTTCAATGTAAAAACTCCATCTTTTTGCTATAACTCAATTTCTATTAAAGCTACAGCCAAGCCGTTTTGCACATGATTGGAATACTACATTCCCAACATTCTGAATTAAAGTTATGAATCCATTATGTCTAGGAAAGAAAATATGGCAAAACTGTGTTTTCTCATTCATTTCCATGTAAAATCTCCATTCTTGTTTGTGCTATATCTCAATTTCTATTAAAGCTACAGCCATGCCGTGTTGCACATGATTGCAGTACCTCATTCCCGACATTCTTGAAAACATTTACATTTGTATGTTGTATAGGAGAGAAAATATTGCACAGAGTTTGTTTTCCTATTGATTTCAATGTGAAAACTCCATTTTTCTCTTTTCTATATCTCAATTTCTATTAAAGCTACACTGATGCCGTTTTGCACATGATTGGAGTACCTCATTCCCTAAATTCTTTAGAAAATTTGCAGTTTTTTGTTGTATAGGAAAGAATATATCACACAAAGTGTGTTATCCCTTTAATTTGAAGGTAAAAACTTCATTTCGTTACTATATCTCAATTTCTATTAAAGCTAAAGCCATGCCATTTGGCACATAATTGGAGTACCACGTTCCCAACATTCTGGATAAAAGTTATGATTCTATTATGTGTAGGAAAAAAAATATCTCACACAGTGTGTTTTCCAATTGATTTCAATGTAAAAACTGTATTTTTTCACATATCGCAGTTTTAATTAAAGCTACAGCGATGCAGTTTTTCACAAGATTGGAGTACCTCATTTCCTAAATTTTTTTCAAAAGTTTACAGTTCTATGTTGTATAGAAGAGAAAATATCACACAAAGTGATTTTTCACATTGATTTCAATTCAAAATCTCCATTTTTTCTTTTCCAATATGTCAATTTTTATTAAAGTTCAAGCCATGCCGTTTTGCACATGATTGGGGTACCTAATTCCCTACATTCTCACTTAAAATTCACAGGTCTATGTTGTACAGCTGAGAAAATATCGCACAAAGTGTATTTTTCTATTGATTTCAATTTAAAAACTCCATTTTTTTGCTATATTCCAATTCTATTAAAGCTGCAGCCATGCCGTTTCTCACATGATTGGAGTTCTTCTTTCCCTAAATTTTTGTAAAAATTTACAATTCTATGTTTTATAGCCAAGAAAATAACACACAAAGTGTTTTTTAATATTGATTTAGATGATAAAACTAAATTTTTCGTTTTGCTAAATCTCAATTTCGTTTAAAGCTACAGCCATGCCGTTTTGCAAATGAAGAGAACCTCATACCTTGCATTCTCAAAAACATTTACAGTTCTATGTAGAATAGGAGGGAAAATATCACACAAGGTGCGTTTTCTCTTTGATTCCAATGTAAAATATCTATTTTTCTTTTTGCTATATCTCAATTTCTATTAAAGCTGCAGAAATTCCCATTAGCACAGGATAGGCTAACCACATTCCCTACATTCTTTAAAAATTTTGCAGTTCTATCACGTATAGGAGGCAAAAGTCACAAAGTGCATTTTCTTATTAATTTCAATGGCAAATCGTAATTTTCCTTTTTGCTATAACTCAATTTCTATTAAAGCAACAGCCATGCCGTTTTGCACATGATTGGAGTAGAACATTCCCTATATTCTCCACAAAATTGGTGATACTATTATGTATAGGAAAAAAATATTGCTTCATGTTTGTTTTCCAATTGATTTCAATGAAAAAACAAATTTTTTTCTCTTTGCTATATCTCAATTTCTTTTAAATCTTCAGCCATGCCATTTTGCACATGATTGGAGTACTGCATTCCATGCATTCTGAGCAACAAATTACAGTTCTACGTTGTATAGAAAAAAAATATCACACAAAGTGAGTTTTCCAATTGATTTCAATCTAAAAACTCAATTTTTCTTTTTCCTATATCACAAATTCTTTAAAGCAATAGCCATGCCACTTTGGACATGATTAGAGTTCCTCATTTGATAAAATCTTGCAGAAATCTTCAGTTTTATGTTTTATAGGAGAGCAAATATCACACAAAGTGTGTTTTTCATTGATATTAATATAAAGACACCATTTTTCTAATTCTAATTCTAATTCACAACACTGCAAGCAGCCTTATTTGGCCAATATGGCAGTGGAGAGACCAACTCTCATTCTTATATATATTACCAAAAAGCTCCCAAAACCCCAGGCTTAAATTCCTGTGATCCTGCAACAACACTAGTAATGGTAGGGTGGCTTTTTATTAGGCCCTCCACCTTCTCCTTTCCAAGGCCATTCCATTGTCGAATGGTCCTTGGTAAGAAAGACCAGTAATATGTGTCTGTCTGTGCCCTAATCTCCTTCAATTTATACAAATGATCCTTTCTCCCTTTGTAGTTAGCAGGGGACACACATCCCACCAGAGGTCCATCACACCCCAGCAGCAGCAGTCTGATAAACAGACTTATGCTGTGAGATGTTCGCCGCTGGCTTAGTGTTTCCCAACCTAGTTCCGTGTTCATGTCAGACACACTATCCCTGTGAGAAAACCTGTGGAATACAATTCTTGCTGCCCTCCTCTGTATCCTTTCAATCTCCCAAGATAATTCCTGCCTGAAGAGAAACCAAATTGGACTACCATACTCCATAATTGGTCGCACCATTGAAATATATGCTGTTTCCCTCACCTCCCTTGTGCTGTCCCGAAAGACCCTACTAATCAGACGGAGGAATTGACCAGCCCTCCCAACTAATTTATTTATATGATCCTTCCAGGTACCTTGGTTATTTAAAATTATTCCAAGATGCTTATGGGTGCCAACTCTCTCAACCCTAACTCCACCAAAATATTGTAATCAAAGCTAAGTAGCTTCCTAGATCTAGATATTGTAAGAATGCTACACTTTTTCAGATTCAATGGCAGTTCCCATTTTACACACCAATTGTAAATCTTATTGAGATCCTGTTGTAATTGTGTACAGGATGATAACCCCTCATCTAACACCTGGGCAGTACATGTGTCATCTGCAAATAGTTCAAGGAAGGAACTAATGTCTAATCCTATATTATTCAAATAGAGAATGTACAACAAAGGACCCAAAACACTTCCCTGAGGTACCCCTGATGTGGCTGGTTTCCATTCAGATGCACTACCCTTGTACATTACCCTCTGTTGCCTATCAAGCAGATATGACCTTACCCACTGAGTAACCTTACTATGTATCCCTAGACTTGACATTTTTGAAATCAGCTTATCATGGGGCACCATGACAAAAGCCTGTTCAAAGTCTAAGAATACAATATCAACCTGCTTTCTGTTATCTAAAGCGCTTTGAATATAATCCATCAAGCAAGCCATTTGGGTGTCACATGACCTCCCTTTCCTAAATCCATGCTGATTGTTGCTAAGGATGCCATTCTTTTCCAGATATCCCATAATAGAGGAGAATATGATGTGTTCAAAAACCTTGGATACAGCACTCGTTAATGAAACTGGTCTATAACACTTAGGATCTGCTGTGTCTCCTGACTTGAAAATTGGTACCACATTAGCCAGTTTCCATGATGATGGAACAATACCCATGTCTAATGACTTTCTAAATATTTCCACCAGGTAATAGCTAAGTATCCCTGAAAGTCGCTGCATAATATATGGAGAAATGCCATCAGGACCTGCAGCCTTATGAACAACTGATTTGTGTAGTAGTTGCTCAATTCCCACCCTAGTTATAGTAACCTTATCCATTCTCCCTGGAGAATCACTATCAAGTACCAGCTGGAAGTTCCTCCTACTGGTTGCAAAGCTTTTTGCAAATGCATCATTGAAAACATTTGCAATCATAAGACTATCCTTAACTACATTTCCTGAACTATCTTTAACCACTGTATCCCTATAACCCTCTTTCCTACACTTCTTCAGATACCCCCAGAAAGCTTTTGGATTTTTCTTAAGCCTGTCTCCCAATATGTTTTCATGAAAATTCTTGTAAGCCTTCTTCATATACACTTTAACCATTTTCCAGGCCTTCTTATAAACTAACTCAGTATTGGCATCCCTCCCTCTCCTAAGTGCATTCCTAGCCTTTCGCTGATTCCGCAAAGCTACCTTCACTTCTTTTGTATACCATTCAGGAAAAGTATTATCACTTATAATCTTAGTGGGGACAGCTAGCTGCTTGCCCTTCTCTAAGAGAGCAAGGAATCATTGCCAAGATTCCTCAACACCACAGGTATTAACAATGGTATAAAAATCATTTAACTCATACTCTAGATATGATTTAAAAAATTCCCAATTTGCCTTATTGTATTGGTATGCCACCCTGTCTGGTGCCACCTTTCTAGGTAACCTTTTAGCTATCTCCACCCTTACCCCTGCATGGTCACTAATTCCTTCAATGCACTCTACAGTGTTGATAGAGCTGGGCACATTTGTAAATACTAAATCTAAAATTCCTCCTTTATCATGTGTAGGCATTGTCACAATCTGTTCCAATCCATTATAGTACAACTGTTCCAAAAATAGGTTCAGAGCACCTGATAACCTGGAATTTGAATTAGGCTGCACACAGCCCCAATCCAACCCTGGTAAATTGAAGTCCCCTCCAAGAATTACTAGTGGTATCTTCTTCTTTTGATATATATGCTCCAATGATTGTGACAGTCTTGTAAGTGGGAGTGGATCATCACCTGGTGGATGATAGAAGCCAACTACATAAATTCCCCCACCATGAGAGCTTGCAACATGACAACATACCATTTCACAATCTTCCTCATATTGCAGTTCCCTAGAACTCTCCAGGGATTTATCTTTTGCCATAAAGACCCCACCCCCTTTTCCTGTTTCCCTATCCTTTCTATAAACTACAAACTTATCTGAGAAGATCTCTGCTGATTTAATGTCTCCCCTCAACCAGGATTCAGTTCCAATTATGATATCCAATTATGATATTTCTTTTTGCTATATCTCACTTTCTTTAAAGCTACAGCCATGTCGTTTTGCACATCATTCCCTACATTCACACAAAAATTTACATTTCTATCTTGTATAAGAGAGAAAATATAGCATAAAGTGTGTTTTCCTATTGAATTCAATGTAAAAACTCCATTTTTATTTTTTCTATATGTGAATTTCTATTACAGTTACATCCATGCCATTTTGCACATGATTGGAGTACTTCATTCCCTACATTCTTTCAAAAAAAATTAATTACAGTACTATATTGTACAGCAGAGAAAATATCGCACAAAGTGTGGTTTCCTATTGATTTGAATGAAAAAACTACATTTCTGCTTTTGCTATATCTCAATTTGTATTAAGGCTGCAGCCATGTCATTTTGCAACTGATTGGAGCACATTATTCCTTACATTCTCACAAAAATTTACAGTATAATTGTGTATAGGAAGGAAAACATCACCCAAAGTCTTTTTTCCCATTGATTGCAATATAAAAACCTCAATTTTTCTTTTATGCTACATCTAAATTTCTATTAAAGCTACACACATGCCCTTTGGCACATGATTGGAGTACCACATTCCCAACATTCCGGATAAAAGATATGACTCTAGTATGTATATGAAAAAAGATGTCACACAAAGCATGTTTTCCCACTGATTGAAATGTAAAAACTACCTTTTTCATCTTGCTAAATCTCCATTTCTATTAAAGCTACAGCTGTGCCGTTTTGCTCTTAATTCGATTAACTCATTCCTACATTCTCGAAAAAATTTGCAGTTATATGTCTTATAGGAGAGAAAATTTGCAAAAAGTTTGTATTTCCATTAATTTCAATGTAAAAACTCCATTTTTCCTTTTGCTATAGCTCACTTTTTATTAACTCTAAAGCAATGCCGTTTTGCACGTGATTGGAGTACCACATTCCCAACATTCTCGATAACAGTTATGATTGTAATATGTATAGGAAAGAAAGTATCACACAAAGTGTGTTTTCCCATTGATTTCAAAGTAAAAACTCAAGTCTCCTTTTTTCTATATCTCAATTTCCATTAAAGCTACAGCCATGCTGCTTTTTTTTTAAAAAAGAAATAGATTACCTCATTTGTTACCTCATTCATTTGCAGTTCTATGTGGTTTAGGAGAGTAAATATCACACAAAGTGTATTTTGCAAATGACTTAAATATAAAAACTTCATATTTCGTTTTCCTATAACTCAATTGCTATTAAAGTACAGCCATGCTGTTTTGTTTATAATTGTAGATTCCCTAAATTTTTAGAGAAATTTACAGTTCTATGTTGTATAGGAGAGAAAATATCGCACAAAGTGTGTTTTCCCATTGATTTCAATGTAAAAATTAATTTTTCTTTTTCCTATATCTCAATTTCTATCCAACCTACAGCTATTACGTTTTGTACATGTTTTGAGTACCAAATTCCCAACATTCTGAATAAAAGTTATGTTTCTATTATGTATAGGAAAGAAAATTTTGCACATGAAAATTAATTTGAAAATAAATAAATATAATTTATAAATAAATAAATAAATTTATAAATATTTATAAATTTATAAATATTTATAAATTTATAAATACTTATAAATAAATAAATTAATTTGAAAATAAATAAATATAATTTTGAAAATTATTTATTTCAAAGTGAAAACTCCAATTTTCTTTTTGCAATATCTCAATTTATATTAAAGCTACAGCCATGACATTTTGTACATGATTGGAGTTCCTCGATTCCTACAATCTTACAATCTACAACCTACAAATTCGTAGTTCTATGTTGTATAGGAGAGAAAATATAGCAGAAAGTGTGTTTTCCCATTGATTTCAATGTAAAAGCTCCATTTTTCGTTTTGCTATATCTCAATTTCTATTAAAGCTACAGCCATGCGGTTCTGCACATGATTGGAGTATCACATTCCCAATATTCTGGATAAACGTTATGATTCCATTATGTATAGGAATGAAAATATCGCTCAAAGTGGGTTTTCCTATTCATTACAATGTATAAACACCATTTTCCTATTACTATATCTCAATTTTTATTAAAGCCACAGCCATTCCGTTTTGCACATGTTTGGAGTACCTCATTCTCTACATTCTCACAAAAATTTACATTTTTATGTTGTATAGGAGAGAAAACATTGCACAAAGTGCTTTCCTATTGATTTCAATTTAAAAACCATTTTTCTTTAGCTACATCTCAATTTTTATTCCCTCTTAATTTTTATTTTAAAACTCCACTTTTCTTTTTTCTATATCTCAATTTCTATAAAAGCTACATTTACCCCGTTTTCCACCTTTTTTGTGTACCTCATTCTCTATATTGTCACAGAAATTGACAGTTCTATTATTTATGGGAGAAGATATATCACACAAAGTGTGATTTTATATTGATTTCAGTAGAATTGCTCCATTTTTATTCTTGGTATATCTCAATTTCTAATAAGGCTGCAGCCATGCCGTTTTGCAAATGATTGGAGTAATACATTTCCTACATTCTGCCTAAAATGGGCACAAAGTGCGTTTTCCGATTGATTTCAATGGAAAAACTTATTTTTCTTTTGGCTATATCTCAATTTCTATAAAAGCCACAGCCATGCCGTTTTGCACATGATTGGAGTACCACATCTGCTACATTCTGTCTGAAAATTGTGGTTCTATTATGTACAGGTAAGAAAATATTGCAGAAAGTGCGTTTTCCTATTAATTTCAATGGAAAAACTTCTTTTTTCTTTTTTTCTATATAGTAATTTCTATTAATGCTACAGCCATTCTGTATTGCACATGATTTGATTATTACATTCCCTACATTCTGTCCAAAATTTTTGGTTCTATTATGTATAGAAAACAAAATATCACACAAAGTGTGTTTTTCATTGATTTCCATGTAAAAAGACATTTTTTTTTGCTATATCTCATTTTTTATTAAAGCTACAGCCATGCCATTTTGCACGTGATTGGAGTAGCTCATTCCCTACATTCTTACAAAAATTTTCAGTTCTTTGTTGTCTGGAGATAAGGTGTTTTAAATACACCTACCTCCTCTTATATTTAAAGTATACTTACTTTAGAACAACCTACTAATAATTTGTGTACATTCCACAACTGCACAAAAAATAAGTTCAGATGCAAATGAACAAAAATTGCATGTGCTTCATCAGCACATACAGTATGAATGCAAATGGTTTTCAAATAATAGGAACACACAGAAACAATACACGTTTCTGTTAATACAATTTATAAATTTAAATTTTAAAATAAAATAGAACAAGCAACAAAAATCCAAAAAATTTAAATATTCAAACAAAAAAGAAAACGAAAGAGAGTTCCTCCATGATAATTCAAAAGAGATGTCGCAATACATATCTGCTCTTGAACAAAATACAAAAAGACACAAAACTTATCTATCATACGTTAATTTTATTTTTAACCTTTAATTTATTAATTGATATTAATTCGTTTTGACTGGATTATAAAAGTTATTCATTTATTGTTCATCCTGAAGTGTTTCATCAGTTTCATGCAAGATTAATTCTCATATAGTGGTGAAACACAAATAATATTCAGATACAAAAATTTCTTTCAACGATAACTCAACGTTTATTAGTGTAACATATGATGAAAAATTAGCAGCCTTTACCACAATCGGTGACCTGGACGTGATCTTTTGGATACACACCAACAGAACAGAGGAAAATCAATAACTAAGAGGACTTCAGGATATTTGAACACTCTATATCATTTTAAGAAGAATTTGTTACATTTCAAAAATACAACATAACGTCTTCACATCACTCTACAGTACAGAACGGCAATTATTCACATAACATGAGGATAACCCTATGCTACATCTACAACCATAACAGGAGTACATTAATCAAAGTCAACTTCAACACTCACTCACCAATTTCATAATTGGTTCACTACATCTTGGACATACTAAACAAGAATTTCAGCAAAAATAAAAGAAAACAAAATGAAAGATCTAGTTTTTAATGTGATCAGTTAGTGCTTTATATAATATGTTACATCAGTGATTGTGCAACTAATAGGAGAGAAGTACAACTTTGAAGGTAGGACAAAATCATTTATTTTGGTTAGGCCCAATATATCAAGGTCATAATGGAAGGATCTACACAATTCTGCGATGTGGGACATCCCACAAACCCTCAATCGTTCGGTAACATAGAAGAGGAAAGTAATTTGATTGTCATGCAACAACAGCATGGAGTAAAATGTTTAAAGCTGCCTATATTCTTGTCACACGACCCCAAAACGTGGTTCATGACCATCGAACACCGTTTCAAAACATATCAAATAAAAAGTGACTCGTGAAAGTTTGGCATGATGATTAATGCCTTGCCCCCTGAAAGTATTACTGAAGTTAGGAACTGATACTAAGGCCCCACTTTACTGAAGCGTATGAAGCATTAAAGAGTGCTGTAACTCTACATAGCTCCCCAACACAACAACAAAGGTTACAGAAACTCCTTCACAATCTGCCACTAGGGGACAGGAAGCTGACACAGCTGTTACAACATATGCAACAGCTGGCTGGTAGCGCAGGAATATTCCATGAGAATGTGTCTCTACTTTGGGAATTATTCGTTTCCAGATTACCATGAAAAATTTGGGTAATTCTGGCCACCACAGATAAGGCCACAACTTTCGAAGCACTGGCTGAAATGACCAAAACGATTCTGGAGGTACTGGATCCCGGAATCCATTAAATTAACGCCTCAACTTTGCCTGGCATCAATCCAAAACTAGAGTCAACACAAGACGTCAACCTGTTGAACGAGAAGAAACTATGTGGTCATCTAACAGAAACGGTGTCTGAACTCAATCATAACTGTCTGAACTCAATTTCTATTAATGCTACAGCCATGCCATTTTGAACATGAATGGAGTACGTATTTCCCTACATTCTCACAGAAAATTACACTTCTATGTTGCATAGGAGAGAAATCATTGCACAAAGTGTAATTTCCCATTGATTTCAATGGAAAATCTCCAATTTTCTTTTTTGCTGTAACTGAAATTCCTTAAAAGCCACAGCCATGCCGTATTGCACATGATTGGAGTACCACATTCCTAACATTCTGAATAAAAGTGATGATTCCATTATGTAATGGATAGAAGATATTGCACAAAGTATTTTTTCATATTGATTTCAAAGTAAAAACTCCATTTTTCGTTTTGCTACATCTCAATTTCTATTAATGCTAAAGCAATGACGTCTTGCATTAGAATGAAGTACCTCATTCCCTATAAGCTTGCAAAAATTTACAGTTCTATGCTTTATAATAAAGAAAATGTCACACAAAGTGTGTTTTCCCATTGATTTCATTGTGAAAACCATTTTTTTTTTGCTATGTCTTAATTTCTATTAAAGCTACAGCCATGGCGATTTCCACAAGATTGGAGTACATCACTCCATACATTCTTACAAAAATTTACATTTCTATATTGTGTAGGAAAGAAAGTATCGCCAAAAGTGTGTTTTCCCATGGATTTTAAAGTAAAAACTCTATTTTTCTTTTTGCTATATCTGAATTGCTATTAAAGCTACAGCATGCCGTTTTGCACTTGATTTGAGTACTACATTCCCTGCATTCTGGATAAATGTTATGATTCTATTATGTATAGGAAAGAAAATATCGCACAAAGTGTGTTTCCTCATTGATTTGAATGTAAAAGCTCCATAATTCTTTCTGCTATAACTTAATTTCTATTAAAGCAACAGACATCCTGTTTTTCACATTTTTGAAGTACCTGATTTCCTACATTCTTGCAAAAATTTACAGTTCTACGTTGTATAGGAAAATAATGCACAAAGTGTGTTTTTGTATTGATATTAAGTTAACAACTCCATTTTTCTTTCTGCTATATCTCAACTTCTATTAAAGTGACAGCCATGCCATTTTGCACATGACTGGAGCACCTCTTTCCGTTAATTCTCACAAATATTTACATTTCTATGTTGTAGAAGAGAGAAAAGATCGCATTTTCTCAGAGATCGCAAATCGTGTTTTCTTATATATTTCAATGTAAAATCTCCATTTGTCTTTGTTAGTATATCTCAATTATTATTAAAGTTACAGCCATGCTGTGCTGCACATGATTTGAGTGCCTAATTACCTACATTCTCAAAAAATCTACAGTTATTTATTTTATAGTCGAGAAAATATTGCACAGCTGCTATCCCCCATAGTACAAGTGATTTCAGGGTTGGGTGCCTTTCCTGATCTTGAAGCGCCTCCTAAAACTGTAGCAATTAAAACTTTTGTGACACGTTTAAACCCTAAGTTAACTTGCCAATCATTGTTGGAGCACTTGAAGAACATAAAGGAGGGCGGTACAAGCAGATTATACAATTAAATACTAAATTTAGCACATATTCTTCTTCCCTTGTTGCACATTTAGAATGTGATGCCAAATTCTTTTTTGCACTTGAGTTGCGGCCTACAAATTTGCTCGTTAAGTGCTTTGTTGGCAAGCTTCATGGCAACATGTGAAGGATCATCTTATTATGTTAAGCCCTACTTCATCCTTTACAAATTGTAATAGCATTATTGAGGGTTGAGAGGTTAGCTCCATCACCAAGCCAGTAAAATATCATCTTATCTGAATATGATTACATATTATCAGAATGTCTGGAGCCTTCAATATAATGTTACTCATTTCTGAAAAACTTATCTTTTGAAACATATAATGTTATTGTCCTGACAGAAACCTGGTTGTCTGAGGACATAAACTCTTCTGATTACTTTCCACCAACTTTCCAGGTGTTCCAAAAAGAGAAGCTTGCTTCTTATTATGGAGGTGTTTTGTTGATAGCAGTAAACATGAATACTTTTAGGAAGAAGGCTTATGTCAATGAGCTGCTGAGTATACCTGACTGTGAACTGGGTATAACAATATTAATGCTAAATGTAGAGCCTATCACCCTCTTAATCAGTTACTTTTCCCCTGCCCTGACAGTTGCTGAATTCATAGCATCCATTGAAGCTTTAACTAGAAATTTAGCCTCTTGCTCTTCACTCATTTTTTGGGAGACTTTAATGTCCTACTGATTGATTGGACCTCTCCTATTCCCTTTTATTTAGGCTCAACCCACAGGAGCAAAGCTACTGCCTTGATTGCCTTGGCAGGTCTAACAAAATTTCATCAATTTAATAGGATCTTCAACCATTAATGGCGTTTACTGGATCAATGGTTCAGTGATTTATCCATGTTATTGGAGGAGGCACCTCCTCTTTAAAAATTGGATGGCCATCATCCTGCCTTATATCTCTAATTTCAGCTCACCTATGTTTGCTGAAACATCAGTTCATTTAAACCTCACTGGTGTTACAATTGGGTCAGAGGTAATTATGTACATTTATAACTTCAATTAAAAACAGCAAATTGGGTCAACCTTTACTTTCTAGAGGATGCTGAGGCAAGAGTTGACTCTTTCTACCAGACCCTCCAGAAAGCTATGTCAGACTGTATTCCAGTCAAGCATCTGCAGATGAAACGCTAATACTATCCTTCCTGGTTTAGTTTTCAAGTAATTAAGCTGATTAAGCTTAAACTTTGCCTTTAGAGAAGAAATAAACGTTCTCCCTCTCCCTCAAGATACCAGCAGTTTTCTAGGCTCAGAGCTCTACTAAAACAGATGTTGATTAGGGACCAATGCCATTTTATGGCCAACATGGCTGCTATCCATAACTCATCTAAAAGTTTTTGTTCACAATACAACATAGGTAATAAGGGACTCCAATTATGTGCAAAATGGCACAGCTGTAGCATTAATGGAAATTGAGATATAGTAGAATAAAGTGGAGTTTTTACGTTGAAATCAATAGGAAAACATACTTTGTGTGAAATTTCCTCTCCTCTACAACATTTAGCTGTAAAGCAGCATGCCTGTTGCTTTAGTAGAAATGGAGATACAGCAAAAAGAGAAATAGAGTTTTTACATTGAAATCAATGGAAAAAAACTCTTTTTGCAATATTTTCGTTCCTTTACCTAATAGAATCATAACTTTTATTCAGAATGTAGGGAATGAGGTACTCCATTCACATGCAAAACAGCATGGCTGTAACTCTAATAGAAATTGAGATATAGCAATAAGAAATATGTAGTTTTTCTATTGAAATCTATAGGTAAACACCTTTTTTGTAATGTTTTCATTCCTATGCATAATAGAACAAAAATTTTTTCACAGGATGTAAGGAATGTAGTACTGTAATCATGAGCAAAAGGGAATGGCTGTAACTTTATTAGAAATTGAGATAAAGCAAAAAGAAAAATGGAGTATTTAAATTGAAATCAATGGGAAACACACTTTATGCTATATTTTCTCTCCTATAAAACTGTCAATTTTTGCAAGAATGTTGGGAATGAGGTACCCCTATCATTTGCAAAATGGCATGGCTGTAGCTTTAATAGAAATTAAGATATAGCAAAAAGAAAAATGGAGTTTTTTCATTGAAATCAATGGGTATCAAACGTTGTGCAATAATTTATCTCCTAAAAACAGAGAACTGTAAATTTTTGCCAGAATGTAGGGAGTAAGGTACTCCAATCATGTGAAAAACGGCATGGCTGTAGCATTAATAGAAATTTACATATAGCAAAAAGAAAAGGTAGTTTTCACTTTGAAATCAATGTGAAAAACGCTTTCTTCTTTCCTATACAACATAGAACTGTAAATTTTTCCGACAATGTAGGAAATGAGGTACTGGAAATGTGCGCAAAACGGCATGTCTGTAGCTTTAATAGAAATTCAGATATAGCCAAAAATCGAGGTTTTACTCTAAAATCAATGGGAAATCACACTTTCGGTGATATTTTCTCTCCTATTCTTCATAAAACTGTAATATTTGCGAGATTGTAAAGAATGAGGTATTACAATCATGTTCAAAATGGCATTGCTGTAGCTTAATAGAAATTGAGATATAGCAAAAGAGAAATGGAGTTTTTACATTAAAATCAATGGGAAAATACACTTTGTGTGATATTTTCTTTCCTGTACAACATAGAACTGTAAATTTTTGCAATAATGTAGGGAGTGAGGTACTCTTATCATGTGCAAAACACCATGACTGAAATTGAGATATTGCAAAAAGAAATATGAAGTTTTTCCATGAAATTAATGGGCAAAAACACTTTGTGTGATATTTTCTCTCCAATAAAATATTGAACTGTAAGTTTTTGCTAGAATATAGGAAATAATGAACTCCAATGATTTTATAAATAGCATGGGTTTAGCTTTAATAGAAATTGAGGTATAGCACAACGAAAAATGAAGTTTTTACATAAAATCAATGGGAAAACAACCTTTGTGCGATATTTTCCCCCTAATTACAGCATAGAACTGTAAATTTTTGTAATTTATTTACTGTAAATTTTTGTATCCCTCACCAAGAGCCCTTGACCTTTTTCCCTTCCACCTTGTCTCTTAGAGGAATGCAATACTAATCTTTCTATGCTTCAGGGTCCCCACATTCCATGTCCCTAACCTCAGTCTAACCCCCTTATTTTGTGTGTTAGCTCTAACTGGGGGCACCCCAGTCAGATGCAAAGAACCCGCAGTAATAGTGGCAGGGCTACCTGTGAGGGGGTGCCATCCAACCCCACAGGAGACACTCATTAATTCGCTGATCATCCCCAAGTGAGTGGAGGTCTCACACTGACTTGGTATTCTATCGTTTAAAACTAACTCTTAAACCAAACTTACATACTAATTTTAATGTTAAAAAACAATACCAACAATAATAATACTAATAATACTACTAAACTACTTATAATTATAATTAAATGGCGAATTAAATTAAATTGGAGTAAAATTAATGCTGCAGTGGGTTGGTAACAGGCTGCAAACGCAGAGCTGTCATCTGTCAATGCAGACGACACATGCTGTGAAGCAGCCCAAGATTGGCAGATGGTAACGAGATTAGGCTTAAACAGCCCAACCTCATGACAAGTTCCCAAACCGTTTAAATGCAAAGGACCATGCCTACAGCCCTACCTTAAACTGTAAAAAAAGGTTTTTAACCTGAAAATATTATAAATTCACAAAAAATTGATCAGAAGATCGCCAGCTTAGGAAGCATAAACACCAGTGTTGAGCGCCACCTAGTGTCATCCTCAAAGTCATCATGAAATAATAGTTTTAATTCTCACCTCCTATGTGTCACTAAGCCTCGCAATATATTGGCATGTGCATAGGCTAATACTAATATTGGGGTGGCATGATTGCATGTTCTTAACCAGATTTTCATAGTCTTCACACTTAATGCACTCATAAGTTATGTATAAGGGAGTGAATCTTTGGTGGCTTTCACCATTCCAACACTGTATATCAAAAACTGACATATAAGTGCTGCACTTTTTTGTTCACACACAGTCATTACCCACGTGAAGCGTTCTACATATGGGAATATTGCAACATTTCTTTGCTACATGTTATCAATAGTTATTTAATTTAAAAATTTTATTGGAAAAGTTTTGGTGTATTTTAATCCTATGTAACATCATATTTTCTACACAATACTGATGTATCTCATTTTGATTTACTATGAAGAGTACTATTAGTATCTGGTGGGCAACAATAGGATGTAACTGGTATATCTGAATAAATACATTCTTTATAGACATTAGTCAATTTGGCAACTTAAACCCATGAAAAGATGTTAGGCTGTTTGGAATGTTGCTGGGGGATTGGATAACTAGAAATATTACTGCGTGAGGAGTAGAAGTTCTTTGTAGCAATAGCAATAAATAAGTGATGAAATGTGGAAAACAAAAAGTAATAATCCACAAACAGCTGGTTACTTGCATAACATGCTTTAATTTAAATCATTATTGCCTCTCATTTACAATATCAGAAAGTTGTTCAAAACATGTTTTTGATAAGGTTTTTGTAGTTGTAATAATAAACAACTGATTAATTGCAAAACAGCAATCAAATTGCAGTTTGAAGACATTATCGTTGTCAATGGTCATACCATGTTGAAAACTCCAGTTTTTGTCTGGTCACTGCAGTTAAGCATCATTAGGCCAGGGTAGTACTGAGATGGGTGACCACTTAGGAATTCCTGGCACTATTGGCTGATTTGCTTTTGACATGTATTTGGTTATCTTTTCTCATCATGAAACTGTTAGAGTTTCTTGCATTTGAAAATTCATGCATTTTACTTCAATGGGTATCAATGGAGATAACACATTGGGATCTGGAAATTGTTTTAATGAGAAAGCTGTATTCCTAAAGTGAATGCGGTTACATCATTGTAAAAGATTAAAATACACAGGTAGATTTGCAACATTGCATTATGGTGCTACGTTTGAAAATAAAGGATGTTTAACAGAAAAACACAGCAATTAATAATTTCAGAAAAATCATAAGAAACACAAAAGTGATTTGTGCAATAATGAAATAAATGTCCAATCTACAGTGTTATTTCCTCCCAATTTCAGAGAATGGCATGAATGAGTATCTCATCAGTGAGTGAATTCGTGAATTTTGCATAGTATGGAATGCTCATCATTCAGTGTATATAGTTGAAGTCTAGACATAATAGTTTAACCTCTCCGCACCTATGTGCCACTAAGCATGGTATCATATTGGCATGTGCTTTGTCTCATATTTATCTTGGGATGGTGCTATTGCAGGTTGTGAACAAGCTTTTCACAGTCTTTACTTTCAATGTACACATAAGTTATTTATCAGGAAGTGAATTTTTGGCTGCTGTCACTCATCCAAATCTTAATCTCAAAAACTGACATATACATACTGCATTTTTTTGTTTACACTCTCTGTCATTCCCTAAGGTGAGGGTTCTACATATGAGAATGTTGCAATGTTTAATTGTTGCACATAATCAATAGTTCTGTAATTTAAAAATCTTTTTGGAAAAGGATTGGAGTATTTTATACCTATGTGACATCATATTTTCTACACAATACTGATGTATCTCATTTTGATTTACTATGAAGAGTACTATTAGTATGTTGTGGGCATCAATGGGATGTAACTGGTATAACAGACTATATGCATTCTCCATTGGCATTAGTCAATTTGGCAACTTATACCCATAAAAAGATGTTGGGAATGTTACTGAGGTAGTGGATAACTAAAAAATAACAGTGTATGACTAGGAGACGTTCTATGTAGTAATCTTCTCAAAAGCAATAATTAAGTGATGAAATGTGGAAAACAAAAAGTTAAAATCTGCAAACAGTAGGTAACTTTCATAACATTCTATAATTTAAATCTTCATTGCCTCTTATTTAAAATATCAGAAAGTTGTGCAATTCATGACATTGATAAGGTTTTTGTGGTTGTAATACTAAACAATTGATTAATAGCAAAACAGCAATCAAATTGCAGTTTGACGATACCATGTTTGCCAATGGTAATACCATGTTGAAAGCACCAGTTCGTGTCTTGTCACTGCAGTTAAGAAACATTGGGCTGGGGTAGTACTGAAATGGGTGACAACTTTGGAATTCTTGATGCTACTGGCTGATTAGCTTTTGGCATTTCTATTGTTATTTTTTCACATCATGAAACTGTTAGAGTTTCTTGGATTTGGATATTCATGCAATTTACTTCAATGGGAATTAATGGAGATAACAGTTTGGGATTGGGATATTGCTTTAATAAGAAAGCTGTATGCTGAAAGTAAATGCTGTTACATAATTGTAAAAGGTTAATATACATAGATTGATTTCCAACATTGCATTATGGTACTTTGTTTGAAAATGAAGCATGTTTAATGGAATAACCTAGCAATTATTTATTTTATGAAAATCATAACAAACACAACATTGATTTGTGCAATAATGAAATAAACGTCCACATCTGCAGTGTTACTTCCTCCCAATTTCAGGGAATTTTTTATTTTCACATAGGACAGAATGCTCATTAATCTGCATGTATTTTTCTAGTCAAGACATAATAGTTTCACTTTACCACTTCTATGTACCGCTAAGCATGGTAATGCATTGGTGTTTGCTTTGGGAAATGCAAGTACTTAACGAGCTTTTAACAGCCTTTACTCTTAATGTAGACTTAAATTATATATCAGGGAGTGAATTTCTGGTATCATTCACTGATCCAAATCTTCATCTCAAAAACAGAAATATAAGTACTTCCCTTTTTTGATCACACACTCTATCATTACTAACGTGAAATGTTCTACTTATGTGAATATTGCAACATTTATTCATTGCATGTTATCCATCTTACTTTAATTAAAAAATCTTTTTGGAAAAGCTTTGGAATATATTATTCTCATGTAACATCATATTTTCTACACAATCCTGATTGTATCTCATCTTGATTTACGATGAAGAGTACTATTAGTATCTTGTGGGCATGAATGGGATATAACTGGTATATCACACTAAATACATTCTCAATAGCGATTAGTCAATTTATTAATTTACACCCTCCTAAAGATGTTGGGCAGTTTGTAAAAATACTGTGGGAGTGGATAACTAGAAATATAACAGTGAATGGGGAGAAGAAGTTTCATGTAGTAATCCTCACAATAGAAAAAAATAAGTAATGAAATATGGAAAACAAAAAGTTAGAATCCGCAAAGAGTAGGCAATTTGCATAACATTGTATAATTTAAATCATCGTTGTCACTTACTTTTAATTTAAGAAAGTTGTTCACTTCATGTCGTTAATAAGGATTTTGTAATTGTAGTAATAAATAGTTCATTAAATAAGAAACAGCAGTCAAATTGACGTTAAGTTAGCCAATGGTCATGCTATGTTGAAATTGCTTATTCTCATCTTGTAATTGTAGTTAAGTGACGTTGGGCCAGTTTAGTACTGAGTTGGGTGATCAATTAGAATTTCCTTTTTCTATTTGCTGAATTTCATTCAGCATTCCTCTTGTTATTTTCTCACATCATGAAACTGTTACAGTTTGTTGCATCAGGAATTTCATGTAATTTACTTCATGGGGGATGAATGGAGATAACACTTTGTTATAAGGAATTTTTTTTTGAAAAAGCTGTATTCCTAAAGTGAATGCTGTTTCATCATTGTAAAAGGTTAACTGTGGTAAACCAGATAAAAATGAAGTTCCAAATGTGCCACAACTGTTGACAACCAGCCCATTTTTCTTCATACTTCAACTTTTATTTCTTATTGAATTTATATCATTTTACTTTGTTACAAAATTATTAACGTTCAAAATGCAATACTCAAATGGTTTACTAACAAAAGGATTTCAGTATAATAAATTTCAATTCCAGTATTTCAGATGTTACTCTCACTTTGAGCATAATTATGTCAATTGATATCTAAATTTGACTAGCAATTACAGGCAGTCATTGAGTTCTGACCAAAATTGTTTCCAACAGTCCAGTCATAACATGGTTTGTTTGTAAGTTGGAAAGCTATATGCACAGTACACTACATATTGTCATTATCCCCACACAATTTTTCCAGTTCCTGGATACCAGCCCCCCAGATATTCAACCAGGCCTCCATTTTGAACTCCAAAACATTTCCAACATCAGTAAATATAAAGCATTAATGGGCCCATTCTCCAACTTCTTTCTGCGGATCATCAATGCAGACATCACCTTGAACTTTCTACCACTGTACTGCTTTTCTTTCATTATTATTGTATATTTTATATCATTGAAACACTGCAATGCAAGTCCAACCAGAAACAGGTGGTACAAATGGCCATCATTGTGTGAGAGGTGAATGAAGTATTTTGATGACAGTTAGGGGTGGATTATTTGAATTGACATGACCTGACCCAGGCAGGGGCTTAGGAAGGTGTGTGGTAGGTGATTAGTTGGAAAAATGTTATACCAAATAGCAACTATTAATTTTCATCACTGCTTATTGGATATCAGTCACCAGCTTACTAATGCCAGCTGACCAAACTGATCAGAAAGTCAAACACTTCTAAGATACAACGGTTGTAAGTTAAACACTACCTGCACCAGAAAACGATTTTCACTATTTTCATGGAATTCAACTTTATTGGTATGTCATTGAAGGCATAGATCAGCAGTGCAGTACAAAGTCATTTGAAAGTTGAAAATTTTCTTTACTATGCAATGAGTCAACAAGATTTTAATCACTTATGTGAATACTTCATCCCATTATAGGTGAAGAATTCGAAAAAATTTTATTAGGAATAAATAATATTGTCTTTGCATGATGTAGTGCAGTCATGCAAATGAAGTGCAATGCACAGGAGAGAAATGTGAGTGAAATATTTATCTTTTCCCATGGTTTTCATGGTAAAATGCATCGTCTTTTTTAAATTACTACTTTGTGAAAAGGATATGGGTTTGAAAATGACTAATAATGTTAAATCCTGAGATGTTTCCCTAGTGTGAAATAATTAGATGCATCATGTTGATAGAAGTGGAGAAATGTGGTAAAATGAGTGCAAAGACGAAAAGCACTGGAAATTGAAAAATATCACATTTTGCCTGAATGAGAGTGTTTTGGAATTGCATTTGACAGCTTTTCCAATTCTATTTATGCCACACATATACCACTGTGAAACTGTTTGGAATATAGCTTTCTATTCATTCTGGCAATAAGTTAGCACACTCTTGTGAACAGAAGTGAAAATTATGTGAAATGTGAATTTTTATATGGGTTTCCAAACAGAAAACACCTTAGTTTCAAAACTCTCACTTTGTCTTTAATCAATATGTTTGAAACTCTAATAACATGAAATTTCAAACTTTTCATTAACAACAAAAAACCATAACACATCGTATTGTTAGCAGTGGAGAGATGCAAGAAAACGTGAAATGATTATGAGTTCTGATAATTTAAAAGTTTCACCATGTTTCTCAATGTTCATGAATGGGAAATGTGTCTTGCAGTTTGTTTTTGTTGAAGCAATAACAACACCACTTTTCATAAGCATGTACATTGACATTGTATGCATACTAGAAAGGATTTAGCATTTTCAAAATTCAAGCAAAAAGTTAATTCCCAAATGATTTTCAATGCAAAAACATTGTTGTTTGAAATGTTACACTATCTACTAAAGTGGGTGGTTGGAAACTTCCTAATAATATTGTACTGCATTAAAAAGAATTAGTAAAATTTAAAAATGAAACGAATTGACTTAAAGTTCTGGAAATTAAAAAAATATTACATTTGGCCTGTATGAGAATGTGTAGAGCTCTAGTTTCATATGCTATGTAATGATAGTGGGTTAGGGAATAAGCCATGCAGCTATAACAGTTTATGATAACAGATTGGGAAATAAGCCAAACAGCCATAACAGCTATGCCACTTTGCAACAGAAAGGAATACAACAGTGTTAACATTCTGGCAATGTATTTACCTTCTCTAATGTTCAGTTTTGAAAGGCAGCAAAATTCCACATTTCACATGAATTTTTGTGAAAATCATTTGGCAGGTTAAAGATACAGGTTTAAAGCTTTCTATTAATTTGAAATCCTGATATTCTTATCTACTGGCAGTCATTCACATAAATCGTTGATTGTGTCATTGTAGTGGAGAAATGTAGGAGAAGAAAAGTAATAAGTGAAATTTCTGTTCCATGAAATATTTAGCCTTTCATCTTCATGTTTATATATGGGAAATTTGTTTTACATTTTTAAATCTCCATCACAGCTACATCTACGTCACTTTCCTGCAGCATAAAGTATAACATGTGTAATGACAATGATTTATGTACCACATTGGTTACATTCTGCCAAAAATTTTCAGTTCTATCCTGTAAAGGAGAGAAAATAATGCAGAAAGTGTGTTTTCCCAATAATTTCAATGAAAAATCTTCATGCCTTTTGCAATATCTCAATTTCTATTAAAGCTGAAGTTGAAGTATCACATTGCCTACATTGTGGCAAAAATTTACAGTTCTATGTTGTATTGGAGAGAAAATATCGCAAAAAGTGTGTTTTTTTTATTGCTTTCAATACAAAAACTCCATTTTTCTTTTTGCTAAATCTTAATTTTTATAAAAGCTACAGCCATGCCGTTTTGACCATTAATGCAGTATCTCATTCTGTGCATTCCTTCAAAAATTTACAGTTCAATGTGGTATAGGAGATAAAATATCACACAAAGGGTATTTCCCCATTGATTTCAATGTAAAGACCCCATTTTCCCTTTTGCTTTAATTTCTATTATAGTTAGAGCCATGCCGTTTTGCACATGATTGAGGTACCACATTCCCAACATTCCGGATAAAAGTAATGATTCTATTCTGTATGGGAAAGAAAATATTGCACAAAGTGTTTTTCCCATTGAGATATCATGCTCAATGGGAAATATCACATGAGATATCACGCTCAGTGGATAGGAAGATGCAGTCAAATGCCTCTTGTATTTTAGTTATATTTGGTATATGGTAAAACTTTCTGATTGAAATTTTTATCTTATTTATTATTGTAAAGTTCTACAGCCCACTTTTAGGGCCAAATTTTTAGATTTCTGTTGCGGGGTTTTCCCTCACAGTTGGATTTTTAATTATGTATTTTAATCTTGGCATTATTGAGTTTGCAGCTTATTTTGTAGCTCTCTGTAGCTGCTCATGAATGCAAACTTGTAGTTTAGTCAAGGGGTCGTTCATTTATTATTGTACACACATTTTATCACATCTACAATTTGTTATGTCTTTCTCAAGATAAACAGAGACAAATATGTCTCAGCAAGGGTCTTGCCTTACTTGTGGGAAGGACATCTATCCATGGAGCAAGGTTATAAAATTTGTTATCTGTTCAAAGAAAAGCCATATTGATTGCCTGATCATAAATGTCAGCAATGCTCAGATACTTGCAATAACCTACAAATGTTGCACATACCTGTTATCTAGAGATGAAAATACCCCAGTAAAATCTCCATGACTTAGTCCAGTATTTATTGACACTGCTTTGGAGGTGGGTACCACATTAACCACATCTCGTGACCTAATGCATTTTGTACAGCAAATATTATTAATTATCTCCAAATCAATTTCAGAATGCTAAAGACCTCTTACAGATTTTACAACAGCTCTTTCAGACATTGCAGAATCAAACAATATAATCACTAAGCCTTCTGGGGTTTTGTTCTCCCTATACAAGAAACTCAGCAAACATATGCAGATATTGTGGTCAAGTGATCTCATATACGCCAATCATCCAAGGTAAAACAAAGGTCCCAAAGGCCAGTTGTAAATAGCAGGGGGATTTTCTCAAAATTTTTTGCACCCCAAAGGTTTACCCTATTAATGTATTTGCAACACGTTTAAGACCTGATGTTTCTTGTAAAATACTTATGGATTACCTTATGGAACACAATTGTGAGAAGGTGGGTCACATTGTTAAGCTAAATACTAAATACAATTCATTTTCATCCTTTTACATTTGGTATCTGGAGAATGATCTAGAACCACTAATGTCTCCTGACTTATGGCCAGTAAATTTTTTAATCAAGCTATTCATTTGTTACTTGCATGATAACATGGTTGAAGATAAGCTAGTTCATATTACTTCACTGGTTCTGACTACTCCTGGCACTGAAAAAGAGTAAAAATAGGGGCAGTAGGTAACCACTGAAGTTGGCCCTCCGTAATGGCAGGAAAAGCGAATGACAGTATTTATTATCAGAATGTGAGAAGCATACGTTCTAAAGCCTTTATGTTTATGGCCAACACGCTTTTAAGTGATTATGATGTTTTGGTTCTTACAGAAACCTGGCTGTCAGCTGAGTTGACTTCAAATGACTACTTCCCAACACACTATCAGGATTTTCGTTGGGACAAATCACCCTCATACTATGGTGGGGGTATTTTCATTGCTATAAACCTGAATTCGATGGGTGGCCACAGTAATGTCAAGGACAACCTTTGTATTCCTAATGTAGCTTTAGCTCTTACTTTGAAACGTGTTAGTATGCATCCTATTATCCTTGTTGCAATATTTTCTCTACGATACCACCTAAAACTGTAAATTTTTTGAAGAATGTAAGGTATGAGGTAGTCCAATCATGTGAAAAACGGCATGATTGTAGCTATGATAAAAATTGAGATATATAGCAAAAATAAAAATGAAGTATTTCCATTGAAATCAACATTGAAATCACTTTGTGCATTTTGTCTTCTATACATGATAGTACTGTAAATTTTTTTGAGAATGTAGAGAATGAGGTGCTTCAAGCATGTGCAAATCAGCATGGCTGTAGCTTTAATAGAAATTGAGATATGGAAAAAAGAAAAATTGAATTCTACATGGAAATCAATAGGAAAACACACTTTGTGCGATATTCTCTTTCATTAATAACATTTTTGTGAGAATGTAGGTAATAAGGTACTCCAATCATGTCACAAAACTGCATGGCTGTAGCTTTGATGAAAATTAAGAAATAGAGAAAAATGGGAAAACACTCTTTGTGGGATATTTTCTTACTTATAATTATATAACCACAAATTTTAGACATAATGTAGGACATGTGGTACTCCAATCATGTTAAAAACGGCATAGCTGGAGCTTTGATATAAATTGAGATATAGCAAAAATAAAAATGGAGTTTTTACATTTAACTCAATGGGAAAACACTCTTTGTGCGATATTTTCTCTCCTATACATAACAGAAGAATAACTTTTATCCAAAATGTTGGGAATGTGGTACTGCAATCACGTGCTATATGGCATTGCTGTAGCTTTATAAAAATTCAGATATAGCAAAAAGAAACATCGCGTTTTTTTATTGAAAAAAGTAGGAAAAAACACTCTTTGTGTTATATTTTTTTTCTTATACATAATAGAATCATAACTTCTTTAAGAATTTTGGGAATGTGGTATTCCATTCACGTGCAAAGTGGCATCACTGTAGCTTTAATAGAAATTGAGATATAGCAAAAGGAAAAATGGAGATTTTACATTGAAATCAATAGGAAAATTAACTTTCTGTATGTTGTCTACTATAGATGATAGAACTGCAATTTTTTTTTAGAATGTAAAGAATGTATTACTCTAATCATGTGCAAAACGGCATGGCACTAGCTTTAATAGAAATTGAGATGTGGAAAAAAGAAAAATGCAGTTTTTAAATTGAAATCAAAGGGAAAAACGACCTTGTGCGATATTTTCACTCCTATACAAAATAGAACTGTAATTTTTAGCAAGAATGTAGGGAATGGGGAACTCCAATCCTGTGCAAAACGGCATGGCTGTAGCTTAAAAAGAAATTGATATATAGTAGAAAGAAAAATGGAGTTTTTACATTGAAATCCAAGGGAAAACCAACGTGGCATGATATTTTCTCTGCTATGCATCATAGAACTGAAAAAATTTGCAAGAATGTATGGAATGCGATGCACCAATCATGAGCAAAATGAAATAGCTGTAAGTTTGAAGAGAAATTGAGATATAGCATAAAGAAAAATAAAGTTTTTACATTGAAATGAATGGGAAAACAGACATTGTGTGATATTTTCTCACCTATACATCCTTGAGCTGCAAATTTGGCCAGAATGTAGGAATGGGTGGTACTCCAATTGTGTTAAAACAGCATGCTTGTACCTTTAATAGAAACTTAGATATAGCAAACACAACAATAGAGATTTTCTATATAAATTAATTGGAAAACATACGTTTTTCGTTTTCTCTCCTATGCATGATAGAATGGAAAATTTATGCCAGTATGTAGGGAATGCCATACTCCAATCATGTGCAAAACAGCATGGCTTCAGGTTCGATAGAAATTAAGATATAGCAAAAAGAAAAATGTTGTTTCTACGTTAAAATCAAAAAGAAAGCACACTTTGGGAAATATTTTCTATCCTATACAACATAGAACTGTAAATTCTTGCGAGGATTAAAGGAATGAGGTACTCCAAGTATGTGCAAAGCGGCATGGCAGTAGCTTGAATAGAAATTGAGATATACCAAAAAGAGGTATGGAGTTTTTATATTGAATTCAATGAGAAATCACACTTTGCGATATTCTCTCTCCTATACAACATAGAACTCTAATTATTATTATTGACATTGTAGGAAATGAGGTACTTCATTCATGGGCAAAATGGCATGCCTGTAGCTTCAATAGAAATTTAGATAAAGCAAAATGAAAAATGGAGTTTTCACATTGAAATCATTTGAAAACCCCACTTTGTGGGATATTTTCTCTCCTACATAACATTGAACTGCAAATTTTTGCAAGAATGAATGGAATGATGTACTACAATCATGTGGAAAACGGCATAACTGAAGCTTTAATGGAAATTTAAAAGTATCAAAAAGAAAAATGGAGTTTTTACATTAAAATAATTGGAAAACACCCTTTGTGTGATGTTTTCAATCCATGCAACATATAGCCATTAATTGCTGCAAGAATGTAAGGAATGAGGTACACCAATCATGTTCAAAACGGCATTGGAGTAGCTTTAAATGAAATTGAGATATAGCAAAAAGAAAAATATAGTTTTTACAATGAAATCAATAGGAAAAATCGCTTTGCACAATATTTACTATCCTTTGCATAATAGAATCATAACTTTTATTCAGAATGTTATGAATGTGGTACTCCAATCATTTGCAACACGGCATGGCTGTGGCTTTAATAGAATTTGGGTTAGAGCAGAAAGAAAAATGGAATTTTTACATTGATAGCAATGGGAGAAAACGTGGTTTGCTATTCTCTCTCCTATACAGCATAGAACTGTAAATTTTGCTGAGAATGTAGGGAATGAGGTACTCCAATCACGAGGATAAAAAAAATGCCTGTAGCTTTAATAGAACTTGAGATATAGTAAAAAGAAAAATGGAGTTTTTACTTTGAAATCAATGGGAAAATACACTGTGTGCGATATTTTTTCACCTATACAACAGAGAACCATAATTATTTGCAAGAATTAAGCCAATGAATTACTCTAATCATGTGCAAAAATACATGGCTGTAGCTTCAAAAGAAATTGAGATATAGCAAAAAGAAATACTAAGTTTTACATTTAAATTAATAGGAAAACACACTAGGTGCTAAGTTTTCTTTCCTATACATGATTGAACTGTAAGTTTTTGCTAGAATGTAGAGAACGAAATACTCAAATAATGTGCAAAACGGCATGGCTGTATCTTTAATAGAAATTGAAATGTAGCAAAACGAATAATGGAGTTTATCTATTTAAATCAACTGGAAAACACACATTGTGCGATATTTTTTCTCCTATGCAACATAGAACTGCAAATTTATGCGATAACGTAGGGAATCAGGTACTCCAAAAAGCCGCATGGCTGTAGCTTCAATAGAAATTGAGATACAGCAATAAGAAATATGATGGTTTTTCACCTTTGTGTTATGTTTTCTTTTCTATACATAATAGAACAAAAATTTTTGAACAGAATGTTAGGAATGTAGTACTCCAATCATGTCTGAAACTAATTGGCTGTAACTTTAATTGAAATTGAGATATAGCAAAAAAAAATGGAGTTTTTATATTGAAATCAATGAAGAAAACACATTATGAGATATTTTCTCTCTCCTAAAGAACTTTCAATTTTTGCAAAAATATAGGGAATGAGGTACCTCTATCATTTGCAAAACGGCATGGCTGTAGCTTTAATAGAAATTCAGATATAGCAGAAAGAAAAATGGAATTTTTACATTGAAATGAATGAGAAAGACACTTTTTGTGATAATTTGTATCCTATAAAACATAGAACTGTAAATCTTTGCCAGAATGTAGGGAATGAGGTACTCCAATCATGTGCAAAATGGAATGGCTGTAGCATTAATAGAAATTTAGATATAGCAAATTGAAAAATGGAGTTTTTACTTTGAAAACAATGCGAAAATCACTTTGTGCGACATTTTCTCCCCTATTCAAAATAAAACTGTAAATTTTTCCCAGAATGTAGGGAATGAGGTACTGGAAACAATTGCAAATCGGCATGGCTGTAGCTTCATACAAATTGAGATATAGCAAAGAAAAATGTGAAATTTTTCCTTTGAATTCTATAGGTAGCAACCCTTTGTGTGATGTTTTCTTATCTATATATAATAGAACAAAAAATTTTCGACAGATAGTAAGGAATGAAGAACTCCACTCATGTGCAAAACGAAATGGCTGTGACTTTAGTAGAAATTGAGAAATAGATAAAATCAAAATTGAGTTTTTAAAGTAAAATGAATAGGAAAACACACTTTGTGTGATATTTTCTTTCCTATACATAACAGAAGCATAAGTTTTATCCAGCATGTAGGGAATTTGGTACTCCAATCATGGGCAAAATGGCATTGTTGTAGCTTTAACAGAAATTGAGATATAGCTAAAAGAAAAAGTAGGGTTTTAAATTTAATTTAAATGAGAAAATCCACTTTGTGTGACATTTTCTTTCCCATACAACACAGAACTGTAATTTTTTGTGAGAATGATGAGAAAGAGGTACTCTAATCAGGCGCAAAATAGCATGGCTTTAGCTTTAAAAGAAATTGAGAGATAGCAAAAAGAAATATGAAGATTTTCAATTGAAATCAATGGAAAAACACACTTTGTGTGATATTTTTTTCCTATAGAACTGTCAATATTTGAGAGAATGTAGTGAATGAAGATCCTCTATGATGTGCAAAACGGCATGGCTGCAGCATTAATAGAAATTGAGATATAGCAAAGATATAAATAAAGTTTTTACATTGAAATCAATGGGAAAATATCTTTATGCGATATATTCCCTCCTATAAATCTGTCAATTTTTGTGAGAATGTAGAGAATGCAGTATCTCTATCATTTGCAAATCAGTATGGCTGTAGCTTTAATAGAAATTAAGACATAGCAAAAAAAGAGGTTTACCATTGAAATCAATGGGAAAAGACACTTTGTGTGATATTTTCTGTCCTCTAAAACATGGAATTGTAAATTTTTGTGAGAATGCAGGGAATTATTTACTCCAATCATATGCAAAACGGCATGGCTGTAGCTTTAATAGAAATTAAGATATAGCAAAAAGGAAAATTGACTTTTTACAAGGAAATTCATAGGAAAACATACTTTGTGCAATATCTTCTATCCTATACATATGAGAATCTTTGCTATCATCAAGAATGTAGGGAATGCGGTACTCCAATCATGTGCAAAACGGAATGGCTGTAGCTTTAATAAAACTTGGGATATAGAAAAAGGAAAAATTGAGCATTTAAATTGAAATCGATTGGAAAACACACTTGGCGATATTCTCTCTCGTATACAACATAGAACTGTAAATTTTTGTCAAAATGTAGGGAATGAGGTAGTCCAATCATGTGCAAAATGGCATGGCTGAATCTTTAATGGAAATGAGATACAGCAAAAAGAAAAATAGAGTTTTTACATTGAAATGAATAGGAAAATACACTTTGTGCGATATTTTCTCACATATACAACATAGAGCTGTAAATTTTAAGGAGAATGTATGGCAATGAGGTTCTCCATACTCGTGCAAAGCAGCATGGCTGTAGCTTTAAGCTTTTCTGTTGAGATCAATGGGAAAATACACTTTGTGCGATATTTCCTTTCTTATACCTCATAGAACCACAAATATTGAACAGAATGTTGGAATGTGGTACTCCAATCATGTACAAAATGGCATAGCTACAGCTTTAACATAAATTGAGATATTGCTAAAAGAAAAATGCAGTTTTTACATTTAAATCATTTGGCAAACACACATTGTGCGGTATTTTGTCTCCCATACAACATAGAACTGTACATTTTTTCAAGAATGTAGTGAATGAGGTAAACCATGGTTGTAGCTTTAAAAGAAATAGAGATATAGCAAAATAAAGATATAGTTATTCAACAGCTATTCAATATAGCTATTATAGCTATTCAACATAGAACTGAAAGTTTTTGTGAGAATGTAGGGAATGAGGTACACATACGATGTTCAAAATGGCATCGCTCTAGCTTTAATGCAAATTGAGATATAGTAAAAAGTAAAATGGAGATTTTACAATGAAATCAATGGAAAATCACACTTTGTGCGATAATTTCTTTCCTATAATTTCGTAGAACTGTAAATTTTTGTGAGAATTTTGGGAATGATGTACTCCATCTATGAGCAAAACGGCATGGCTGTAGCTTTTATATCATCATTATCATCTCACCATTCTTCTGCCTGATACAGGGTTGGGTCTGTTGGTTCTTATTTTCCACTTCAGCCTATCCCCCACCAAGTCCCCATCCACCCCACATGCCTACATGTCCCTCTGCACCACCTGTGCTCATTCCTTTGTTGGTCATCCTCTACCCCTGGTGCTGCTATCACCCTCAGTCCCATAATAGCCCTAATAAGGTCCTCCTCTCACCTTGTCATAACATGTCCATCCTACCTGAGGCGATTCTTACTAATCTTCTCTGAAATGCCCCCACTATCAAGCTACCTGTAATTTAAGTGTTTCGAATTCTATCGGCTCTTGACACCCCACTTATGTAGCACAGTATTTGCTTCCCTGCCACTTGCATTTACCTTTCATGGTTCTTCCGAGCTGCCCAACACTCTGAGCCATACAACGTTGGGGGCCTAATGGCAGTTCTATAC
Source organism: Trigoniulus corallinus (assembly GCA_013389805.1). Taxonomy (NCBI): domain Eukaryota; kingdom Metazoa; phylum Arthropoda; class Diplopoda; order Spirobolida; family Trigoniulidae; genus Trigoniulus; species Trigoniulus corallinus. Next base: position 21,596,105 of record JAAFCE010009127.1, on the reverse strand, counting down.
ACTTTGCCCTTAAGCATAATTAGGACCAATTGGTCGCACAAGACCCCACTTGCCTGTCTCCATTTCTGCCATGCTGCCTTCTTCCAATGTGTCATATCTGATTCAATCTCTCCATTGCTCTGGAAAACTGATCCTAAATACCAGAACTCCTGCACCCTTGGTATCTTCTCACCCCCACAACTGATCTTCCTTTCTTGTCTCTTGCCACTAAAATTGAAAGCCTTGCCATTTTGATGTCATGCAGGCCCTTTTGGGCATCCTCTTTGGACTCCTCCAGCCTTCAATGTCATTGGCCAATGCCACACATTGAGGGGCCCATTCCCCTATTCCAATCAGAGGCTCGTCTATTACTGAGGTAAATAGATATGGGCTAAGTGCTGACCCTTGATGCCCCCAACCTGCCCGTTGAAGCATGCAGTGTTAAACCATGCTGTCCTCAGCCTGGAAATGAAACCTTTATACATATCCTGCACTATCCTAATATGGCCTTCATCTACTTCTTTCTTTCTTAAAATGCTCCACAGTACCTGTCTGGGGACACTATCATATGCCTTCTCCAGGTCAATGATTACAGCATGTAGGTCATTCTTTGCTGCTCTGTGGTTTTTTGGTCATCTGTCAAAGAATAAAGATTCTTTCCATTGTGGACCTACTTGGCATAAACCAAAATTGATTTCCCCAGACAATAGTTTGGATTTCTGAGGCGACATTCTATGACTCGCTCCCACAGCTTCATAGAATGGCTCATCAGCTTTATGCCTCTATAGTTTGCACAATCCTGGACATCTCCTTGCCCTTGAACAGTGGAAATACCTAACTCTCTCTCCATGCAGATGGCATCCTGTAACCAATTGCTAACTTATTGAAAAGCTTCCCTAGCCATGTAATTCCTGTGGTTCCTAAGGCATGCCAAACGTCCATGGGTATCTTATCAGGGCCTACTGCATTCTAACCTTTCATCTTTTGAAGGGCACTGACTATTTCATCCTCACTCACCCTGTCCACTGTCAGTGGTGTATGAGTGTTGCTATCTGTGACTGTTGCACAATTGGCAGCATTTAAGAGGCTCTGGAAGTATTCTTCCCATCTTTTGATAACCTCTTCTGGTTGGAACTGGACCATTCCCTTGGTATCCTTGACCATTATGGCCCTTGTGATATCCTTACTATTTCTATCCCTGTTCATGGCCAGTCTGAATACTGCTTTCTCTCCATCCCATGTCCCCAGCTTTTCATAGAGAGCCTCATACTTCTGGTACTTTGCCAGGGCAATAGCTCTTCTGGCATTTTTCCTTGCATGAACATGAACGGCCTTTGAAACATGATCCCCTGTTTCTCTCCACCTATCAAAAGCCACCTTCTTTATTTTTATGGCTGCTTCAACCTCCTCATTCCACCACCATGTCTGCCTACCCTTGTATGTGCTTCCTACTCTACCCATTCCTAACAGCACCTCTCCACATCTCCTAACCTTTTTAGCAACCCTATAACACATGACAGTAGCTGGCCCATCCCAGTCCCAGTCAACCTGTCTGAGAACTTCCTGCTGGAATTCATCTGCCTATGTGGATAACTTCCACCACCTGATTACTGATTCTCCTTTCCAGGTGTGTTTCCTTACTATCCCCTTTATTAAAATTTCTACAGTGAGCAAATTAATGCCACTCTCTTTCTGGAAATCCTCACTAGGTAGTGCCCAGCAGTCTTACATCTCTACCCTATGTTGATTCCAAACCATGAAAATGTCTATTTGGGATCTCCCCTGTTGTGATTGGTAAGTGATTAGGAGCTTTTTCCTCTTACTGAACCATGTATTTGCCAATGCAAGGCTGTGTAATCTTGCTGTTTCAATGACCTTCAGCTCCTTGGGGTTGATTGTCCCATACCCCCTTCCCCATGTACTTACTCATATCCCAGACCATCATTACCCACATGTGCATTAAAGTCTCCCCCAATAAATAGTCGCTTATTTCCCTTGCCCTGTCCAATTGTGCTATGTACTGTCTGAACAACCTCATCAAAGTCGTCCCAAAGCTCTGCTTTTGTTGTGTCCCCCAGGCCTGCTTGGGGGCATATGTGCTTATGAGGTGGAGCCCAATACCCTCCTACACAACTGCAGCTAACATTATCCTACTACTCACTCTCTTAACTGAAGTGATCCTCTGCTGTAACTCATTACTTAATAAAAATACCCACCCCTTTTTGTCCCTCTTTGCTACCTGTGTAAATCAGTTTGTATCCCTCACAAAGAACCATTGACCTATTTCCCTTCTACCTTGTCTCTTGGTGGAATGATATACTGATCTTCCCATGCATTAGGGCGGCAACTAGTTCCCCAGTTTTCCCTGAGAGGGTCCCCACATTCCACATCCCAAATTGCAGTCTAACCCCCTTATTTGATGTATTGACTCTGACTTGGGGCAATCCAGTCAGATGCCCAGAACCCACAGTAATAGTGGCAGGGCTACCATTGAAAGGGTTCCATCCAACCCCACAGGACATACTCATCAGTTGTTTAATCATCTTCAAGTCAGTTGAGGTCTCACACTCTCCTGCTATTCTACCCTTCACACCTTACACTTGAACCAAATACTTACCTGGTTGTAGTAAAAGATTAATAATTTATAGCAATAATAGCCACAATGAAAAAATAAATAAGCTTTAATTTAGGGTGCCAACCGGCACAGTGAGAAAGTGGAAAAAGAAAGAAGGAAAGAAAGAAAAAAACAACAGACAAACAACCCAGCGAAGTGGTTGTTGGCTGCCTGGATGACTGCTTGCCTGCAGAGACAGACGATGCACTGCTCTGCAAAGCACGATGGGAGATGTGATGGCGTCGATAGGCTTATTATCGTCTGCAACTCTCAAAAAACATCCTACGTCTTGCTTCTGCTACTTTGTGTGATATTTTCTCTCTTATAGATAATAGAATCATAACTTTTATCCAGAATGTTAGGAATGTGGTGCCAAATAATGTGCAAAATGGCATGGCTGTAGCTTTAATAGAAATTGAGATATAGCAAAAAGAACAATGTAGTTCTTCCAATGAAATTATTATTATTAGGAATTGCTTATTTACATCTGCAATAACAGGTTAAAGCATTACAATTACAGATGGGAGAGGGTAGGTGATAGGGGCTGAATGATTTAAGGGATTTGGGTTACTAGTGTTGTTTGGCAGTGACCTGGTTTACTGACCAAATATTATTTGTCTGAAGTAGTAAACTTTGATAAAGATGTAGTAGGATGAAAAGAATTTGTACGTAATTGCCCTACTTAGATGTCCTGACTTAGCAGTTATTGTACTTTCATTTTCTATGCAGCACAGGGTAAGAATAAGTCATCAATATTCAATCCCAAGGAATTGAAATCTCTCTGGGCACAAAGTAAAGGATTAATATTATCTCCAACATGTGAGAAAAAAATTTTGCGTCGGAATTGATGGCTAAGGACGTGAATTTGTAATCTTTGTAGCAATTTCAAACAATTTATGTGCTGAGACCACAACCGATAGAGCCATAGCACCCATGTATAATTGATATTTTGTTCAAAAGTTAGAATGGTCCTACTTGCATGATGATCCTCTTTTAAAGTGGAATGATTTATCAATAAAGCCTTGCCATGGAACTTTCTTAGTTTAGTGTAGAGTGAAGGGCTACAATGTGATCAAAAGATCATGCCATACATTATTAATGGTTTTATTGAACCACAAAATAGACAGGTACACAAACTAGGAAAATGTGCCATGCCCTTGATGTGATAAATGCCATTATAGTCTCTTCTTGTTTTAAGGTATAAGTGGTGGAGATGAGACTGAAATGTAAGCCTTTTATCAAGAAGGACACTCAGGTCTCTAACTGACAGACTTCTAGGGACTGCTGAACCATCGGCAAACGTATAAGGGAAGTAGATTGGCGATTTAATCCAAAAAAAATAATATAACTAAAGTTTTGTCCTCGTTTAATTGCAACCATTTGCAATAGACCATCTTTCCACCACCCTCAGGTCGTTGAGCATGGATCCCTAAGCTCCTTTGACAGCTTATTGTCATCTCCAAAGGCCGGGCAACAGACACCAGGTTTAATATTATAGTATAGGTCGTTCATGTACAAGTCGAACAAAATTGGGCTCAAGGAACTTTCCTGAGGCAGTCTCGCTAACTGCATATAGGGGGAAGGGCATAGTTTTTGGCTAATTTTTACAATGTTCAATCTAGATGACAAGTATATCTGAAGGAACCCTGCTAGATTTCCTAAAAGACCATATGCTGCTAATTTTTCCAGAAGTAGTGGTACTGATACTCTGTCAAAAGCTTCAGAGACGTCTAAGTACAGTGTATCCACTTGGCATCTATTTTTAAAAGCATTGGAGATAAGATCTAGGTGAAGTAGCAAATTTCCCTCAGGAGACCTGCCTGGTTGAAAACCATGCTGGGCCTCATGAAGAAAGGAAACGCTCCAGCCATACAGTTTTTTTTGCAAATTATGCACTCAAGGACCTTCAGGACAGGTTTGATATAGGTCAGTAATTTGATATATCTTGGTATGCCACCCTTTGTGGAACTAGGGTTATAAGAGCAATTTTCCAAATCTCAGGTACAAACTGTTCAGATAAAGAGAAGGAGAATATGTATGCCAAAATCGGGGTGAAGATGTTACTATAGGCCTTCAGGATAACTGGTCGAATGTTGTCTGGCCCAGATGCAGTGGAGTGCTTCAAACTGTTTATAGCCCCCCTTACCTCACGAACTGTCAGTTTATTGAGAATGAGGGGATCACCCCCAGTGGGAATTCGAAAAGGGTAACACCTGGGCTGGGCTAATAGGGGAAAGGCCTGGGCTAGATTATCAAAATAGGTACTTAAAAAATTTGCTACTTCAAGGGGTTCATAGATAAGTTTATCATTTTCTAACAGTGACATAACTGATACATTGCCAGACCTTAGTCATTTGTACTGTGGCCAAAATGACAGTGGGGATCCATGCTTGGATAGATCACTCAAAAATTTCGAATGGTCCCTCTGCAATAACTACTTAACGTGAGAGCAAGCCTCAGAAAACCGCTTGATTCTTTACTGAGACTTGATTCTTTAATGAGACGAATCAATTCAGCTCTAAACAAGGTAAGAAATTTTTGGATATCGCCTAACTGTAGATTTGATTGGGATACATTTATTAAAGGCATCATACATAAGTAAAAAAAAATGCTGTGTGTCCAGCTCTGGACATGACGTGAACACATGCTTTTTCCAGTTAATGGAATTTAAACATTTATAGAGTTGCACATAGTCACCTTTGGCCCAGGCAAAAACATGGGGACATTCATGTGAGTCTAACATTAAGGGTTGTAAACACTATTTAAGATAAAGTGATAATTAAAGCTGGGTGATGAGTTTCAAGCATAGATAGTGGTGAGGCTTCATTAATAGTGCAATGCAGGTCTGTGAAGCATAACAGAATAATAAAGGATATGTATGATGGTTCCACCACTAGGGTGAGGACAGGTGACTTCACAAAAGAGGACAGGTGACTTCAAGGTAAAGGTAGGGCTTTATCAAGGATCATCTCTCAGCCAATATCTATTTGCTTTGGCAATGGATGATCAGCTAACAGGAATATGGGAATGGGTCCCACAGTGCTTGGTATTTGCTGATGATGTAGGAAGGTTAGAGGAGTCCCAAGAGGAGGTTCAACAGGGCTTACAGGGCATTGCATCAGCTATGGCAAAGGGGGGGCCTGAAGGTGAACATGAGGAAGATAAAGTACTTAGCTTTCAATTGGAGCAGCCAGCACCAAGAGGGTGTAGTTCATTGTGGAAATCAGGTGCTACCAGCAGTGAGTGAATATAGGTATCTAGGATCAGTGATTCAGAGCAATGGGGAAATTGACTCTGATGTTACCCACAGAATCAATGCCAGATGGCTAAAGTGGAAACAGGCAAGCAGGGTGCTGTGTGACCACAGAGTCCCAATAAAGTTGAAAGGTAAGGTTCACAAATGCCCGCCATGCTGTATGGATCAAAGTGCTGGGCAGTGAGGAAGAACCATGAGAGGGGAATGCAAGTCGCCGAGATGTGAATGCTGTGTTACATGAGTGGGGTGTGGCATGCTGACAGAGTCCAAAATGGGTATGTTAAAGGCATCTTGAGTGTGGGGGACATTGTGAAGAAGATGAGAGAATATAGGTTGAGGTTGTATGGGCATGTGATGTGAAGGGAGAGGAGGAGCTCATGCAATATATAATAAGGCAATAGGTGGTGGGTGGCATCAGTAGTAGGGGGAGACCAAAGCAGACGTGGGAGCAGGTGATACAGAGGGATATCATAGTGTGCACGGTGGATGAAAGCCTGGTTGGAGATAGACAGGAGTGGAGGATCAGAACCCACAGACTTGACCCCACCATAGGCTGGACAAGAGTGTGATGATAGTATTATATAGGAGAGAAAATATTGCACAAAGAGTTTTTTCCTATTGTTTTCAATGTAAAAATTCCATTTTTCTTTTTGCTATATCTCAATTTCTATTAAAGCTACAGCCACTACGTTTTGAAAATGGAGTACCTCATTCCCTACATTTTCACAAAAAATAACAGTTCTATGTTGCATAGGAGAGAAAATATCACACAAGGTGTGTTTTCTCATTGATTTCAATGTAAAAACTCTATTTTTCTATTTGCTATATCAAAGTTTTTATTAAATATAGCCATTCCGTTTTGCACATGATTGGAGTACCTTATTCCCTACATTCTTGCAAAAATGTTGAGTTCTATGTTGTATAGGAGAGAAAATATCGCACAAAGTAAGTTTTCCCATTGATTTCAATGTGAAAACTCCAATTTTCTTTTTGTTATAACTCAATTTCTATTAAAGCTAGCCATGCCGTTTTGCACATGATTGGACTACTATATTCCCTAAAATCTTGCTAAAATTTTCAGTTCTACTTTGTATAGGAGAGAAAATATCACACAAAGTGTGTTTTTCATTGATTTTAAAGTAAAAATTCTATTTTCCTTTTTTCTATATCTCAATTTCTTTCAACGCTACAGCCATGGTATTTTGCACATGATTGGAGTGCCACATTCTCAACATTCTGAAAAAAAGTTATGTTTCTATTATCTATAGGAAAGAAAACATTGCACAAAGTGTTTTTCCCATTGTTTTTAATGGAAAAACTTAATATTTCTTTTTGATTTATCTCAATTTTTATTAAAGTTACAGCCATGCCCTTTTGCACATGATTGTAGTACCATATTCTCTACATTCTTGCAATAATTTACAGTTCTATGTTGTATAGGAGAGAAAATATCACTCAAAATAAACTTTCTAATTGATTTAAAAGTAAAAACTATTTTTCTTTCTGCTATATCTCAATTTCAATTAAAGCTGCACCCATGTAATTTTGCACATGATTGGATTACAGTTCTATGTTGTATAGGAGAGAATATATCACACAAAGTGTCTTTTCACATTGATTTTAATGTAAAAACCCCATTTTTTTCTATATATCAATTTCTATTAAAGGTACTGCCATGCAGTTTTGCATAAGTATGGAGTACCAAATTTCCTACATTCTCACAAAAATATACAGTTCTATGTTGTATAGGAAAGAAAATATCGCACAAAGTATTTTTTCCCATTGATTTCAATATAAAATCTCTATCTTTTTGCTATATCTCAATTTTTATTAAAGCAACAGCAATATCGTTTTGCAAATGATTGGAGTACCACATTCTAAACGTTCTGAAAAAAAGTTATGAATCTATTATGTATAGGAAAGAAAATATCTCACAAAGTGTGTTTCCCATTAATTTCAATGTAAAATCTTCATTTTGCTCTTTGCTATATCTGAATTTCAATCTAGGCTACAGCCAAGCCATTTTTAACAAGATTGTAGTACCTCATTCCCCACATGTAGACCTTCTATGTTATATATAAGAAAAAATATCACACAAAGTGTGTCTCACTTTCTATTAACGGTAAAGCCATGTCATTTTGCACAGGATTGGAGTACCACATTCCCAACGTTCTGGATAAAAGTTATTATTTTATGATGTGTAAGAAAGAAAATACCACACAAAGTGTGTTATCCCATATATTTCAATAAAGCAACTTCATTTTTCTTTTTTCTATATCTGAATTTCTATTAAAGCTACAGCCATGCAGTTTTGCACATGATTAGATTACGACGTCTTCCTCAACCCCACACATCTCCATGTCGCTTTGCACCACCTGCTGCCATGTCCGTTTTGCTCTTCCTCTACCTCTGGTGCTCCCAACCACCTGCAGTGTGATAATGGACCTAATAAGCTCCTCCTCACCCCTCCTCATCACGTGCCCTTACCACCACAGCTGGTTCTCTCCCATTTTTTCTGAAATATCTCCCACCCCTAAGCTACCTCTAATGTACTCATTTCTAATCTTATCAGATTGTGACACCCTACTCATGTTGCACAGCATATGCATCTCAGCCACATGCAATTGCCTTTCATGGTTCTTCCTAAGTGCCCAGCACTCTGAGCCATACAGCATAGCAGGCCTAACGACGGTTTTGAAAACTTTACCCTTCAACTTCATTGGGACCTGGCAGTCACATAGGACCAACCTTTCCTGTCTCATCTTGAGCCAACCTGCATTAACGTCTAAATCTATTTCCCCATTGTTCTAGAAAACTGATCCTAAATACCAAAACTGCTGTACCACTGAAATCCTCTCTCCCCTGCATTGAATCTCATCCCCTTGTCCCTAGCCACTGAAATTTAAAGCTAGGTACTCAGTCTTTTTCATGTTCACCTTAAGACCCTCTCTTTCCACTGCTGTCTTAGTGTCTTGTAGACCCTTATGTGAATCCTCTTTGGACTCCCTAAGCCTTACTACATCATCTGCAAATACTAGGCACTGAGCAGCCCATTCCCCTATTCCTGTCAGCAGCTCATCCATTACAAGGGTAAATAGATATGGACTAAGTTCTTACACTTGGTGCAAACCTACCCACACTTTGGGGCCTGCAGTGTTTCCCCATGCGGTCCTCACCCTAGAAATGGAACCTTCATACATATCCTGCACTATCCTAATATGCCCTTCATCCACTTCTTTCTTCCTTAAAATGCTACACAGTACCTGTCTAGGGACACTATCATAGGCCTTCTTCAGGTTGACAAATATTGCCAGCAGATCCTTCTTTGCTGCTCTATGCTTCTCTATCATCTGTCTTAGAATAAAGATTGGCTCCATTGTGGACCTACCTGGAATAAACCCAAATTGATTTCCCTGGACCCTAGTTATGTCTCTGAGGTGACATTCAATAACTCACTCCCACCGCTTCATAGAATGGCTCATGAGCTTTATGCCCCTATAGTTTCCACAGTCCTGGGCATCACCTTTCCCCTTCAACAGTGGTACTATCCAACTCTCATGCCAAGCATCTGACATCTTGTCACCATTTGCTAATTTGTTGAAAAGCTTCACTAGCCATGCAATTCCAGTGGTCCCCAAGGTGCGCCAAGCATCAGGGCCTACTGCTTTATGACCTTTCATCTTTTGGAGGGCTTGTACGATTTCACCCTCACTCAGTCTGTCCACTGGCTGTGGGGCATTGACTGCTTTCCATGTCCATTTCACATGCTGCAGCATTTAACTGGTTCTGATAGTAGTCCTCCCACCTTTTGATTACCTCAGCTGGTTGAAACAGGAACCTACCATTTGGGTCCTTAACTGTTAAAGCCCTGGTAACATCCTTAATAGTTCTACCCCTATTCTTGGCCAGTCAAAAAACTTCTTTCTCTCCTTCCCTTGTCCCCAACTTTTCATATAGAGCCTCATACTTCTGGTACTTTGCAGGGCAATAGCTCTTCTGGCATTTTTCCTTGCATGAACATAAACGGCCTTTGAAACATGATCCCCTGTTTCTCTCCACCTATCAAAAGCCACCTTCTTTATTTTTATGGCTGCTTCAACCTCCTCATTCCACCACCATGTCTGCCTACCCTTGTATGTGCTTCACCCTCCTTGGTGGGCAACTTCCACCACCTAATTGCAGATTCACCTTTCCATGTATGTTTTGTAACTGTCCCCCAAATTAGGAATTTCATCATGAGATGTTTGTGGCCACTCTCCTTCTGAAAATCCTCACTGGTTAGTGCCCAGCAATCTTGGATCTGAGCCCTGTGCTGTTCCCTAACCATCAAAAAGTCTATTTGGGACCTCCCTTGTGGTGACTGGAAAGTGATAAGGTACTTTTCCCTCTTCTTGAACCATGTATTGGCTAACATGAGGCTATGTGCTCTAGCTGCCTCAAGGACCTTCTGCCCCTCAAGGGTGGTTGTCCAATATCCCAATCCTCCATGAACCTCCTCATACCCCAAACCCTTCAAGCCCACATAAGCATTAAAGTCACCCTCAATAATTAGGCGCTCATTTCCCTTACCCTGACTAATTGTGCTGTTGACTGACTGTACTACGTCATCGAAGTCACCCCAGAAATCTGCTTTAGCTGTGTCCCCCAAGCCTGCATGGGGGAATAGGCACTTATGAGGTGAAGCCCTATGCACTGCCAAAGTACTATGACTAACATTATCCTACTGCTAACTCCCTTGACTGATGCAGTCCCATGCTGCAATTCCCTACTCAACATAATGCCCACCCCATTTCGTCACTCTTCACTACCTGTGTATATAAGCTTCTAGCCCTCTCCCAGCATCTGTGATCTATTGCCCTTCTACCTAGTCTCCAGGAGTAATGCTATGCTAATGCGTCTATGCTTGAGGGTGTCTGCTAGTTCCTAAGTTTTCCCTGTAAAGGTTCCCACATTCCAGGTCCCCACTCTGAGCCTGACTACCTTACTATTTGTGACGTCTCTGACTGGGGGCAATCCTGTCAGGCATCTAGAACCTGCAGCAATAATAGCAGTGCTACCTCTAGGGGGTGCCGTCCTACCCCACAGGAGAAACTCATTAACGGTCTTGATAATGCCAAGCAAGTGGAGGTCCCACACTCACCTGACATTTTGCAACAACAAAGCAGACACACAGAACAAACAACTAGCACATTAGTGCAACATAAACAAATATAAACATACTAAATTATATAAATAATCACTAGGTATAAAAACATAACATGCAAATGAAATATAAATTTATAATCTGCTGTAGGGAGCACCCAGCTGCAGATGCAATGTAGTCACTGACAGCACAGATGACCACGCTGAGCTGAAGCACGATGGGATTGGTGGAAAATGCCACAAGGTTAGGCTTATGACGCCAAACCTCATAACAGGTTTGTTATGAGTTAATAATAGTATGTTAATAATAAGTATATTTTAGCTATTTACTTTTTTTTAAATAATATGATTTTAGGTTAAGTCATGGGTAGAAGAAAACATTGTACCTCTGAGCTAAGAAAACTGATATGGAATGCAAAACAACAAAATTGTTCAATATCCAGCATAGCTAAAAGTGTAAGGTGTTCTAGGCGAATGATTTACAATGCAATTCAGCGCATAGAGAAGGACAAAACCTTTGAAAATACGATTAGGAAGTGTAGACCACATAAAACTACAGCAAGAGAAGAACGAATTATTGCAAATATTAGTAAAAAAAACCATTTATGACGTCTAATGCTATTTGCAAACAAGTAGCAATTGATCATAAAATAATAGTGACGTCCAGAACTATCAGAAGACTTTTAAATGACTTTCATTTACATGGTTGTATAGCCAAGGAAAAGCCACTTGCCTGAGAAAAAAATCGAAAAAAGCGTTTAGCCTTGCCAGGGAGCACATTGGTAAACCGATTCAATTTTGGAAAAAAATATTATGGAGTGACGAGTCCAAATTTAATTTGTTTAGATGTGATGGAAAAGCATATGTTTGCCGTCCACCAAACTGTGCTGCAAATCCTTGTTACACACTTAAAACTGTTAAGCATGGAGGTGGCAACATTATGGTCTGGGGAGCAATGTCCTGGCAGGGTACAGGTCCCTTACATAGAATTTTAGGAAGAATGGACCAGTACATGTACAAAGACATTTTGGAAAACATCATGGAGCCTTATGCTGATGATTATTTGCCCATTACATGGACATTTATGCAAGATATTGACCAGTTATCCATTGGTTAAATGAGAAAAAGATTAAAGTTTTTGATTGGCCACCACAAAGTCCTGATTTAAATCCTCTAGAGAATTTATGGATGAATGTAAAAAGTGAACTTAAACACAATAATCCATCAAATTTGAATGAGTTGATGGCCATTGTTGAAAATGCATGGCAAAATGTTCCAGTAGAACGTTGCCAACATTTAATTAAAAGTATGAATAAAAGACTGAAAGAGGTAGCAAACTAATAATGGTTATGCAACAAAATATTAATTTTGTGAGCCTTTTTTATTGTTTTTGCTGAAATGTGCTATTTATTTGACCAACCACTTATGTGTTTTTTCTTAAAGATTAAGACATTATTGTTTTTTGATTTCATTTTTCAATTGCAAATGTTTATTTATTTTGTAATAGGAATTATCATACTGTTGATTACAATATACATATTGTTTATTATTAAATTTCATTATTTTTTGATGTGCTATTTAGCTGACCACCACTGTATATATTGTTCTAATTGATTTGAATATTCAATCGTTCAGGAATATTAAAGTGAATTAATGTTTATTATACATTTCTGGATATACGTTTAAATCCTTCTTCTGTTGAAAAATACAACTAAGATATTAGTGTCAGATTTAATAAAACACAACAAACAAAGATTATAATTTTTATAGAATATGAATACAAGTAGCTTTATTCAAATTATTAACATCTTATATAAAGCCTTTGCAACAAATATTGATGTCATGTGACACAATGTGACTTGCAACGTGATATTCAGAAGTAACACATCATCACATCATATCGTTCATTATCTACTGTGCCAGTTCTCAACATACACTAACATTATATGAATCCTACACACTGAACTTGGAATACCCAGAATACACATACAAAGTCGTGGAAGTTTTTCAACAAAGTTAGTGAAAGTGATTTTTAATAAAGAGCTCAATACGTATAGTGATTACACAATCTAGGTAAAAAGATTTTACAACTAGACAAAAAAAATAATTACATCTTAGGACGGTAGGACATTCATATTTCTTTTTATATAATTAAACAAAATGGAAGGCCATAGCCAGTACAGGGATCCAGGACCATCAGTTAGCCCTCAATTATATCAACTAGGTGAGGACGCTAACCTAAACGTTGTCCAACAGGCTCATGGAATAAAACGTTTGAAGATTCCCTTGTTCTGGTCACATGATCCAGAAACGTGGTTTGCGACCATCCAACACCGATTTAAAGCTTACTAGATCAAGAGCGACACCCATAAATTTGATTTAACAATAGATGCATTACCTCCTGAAGTAATCGTGGAGGTCAGAGAACTAATCCTGAGGCCGCCCATCACTAAAGCTTATGAGGCTTTAAAACGTGTGGTGGCACAATGCAGCTAACCAACCCAAAAGCAAACATTACAACAACTATTGCATAATTTTCAATTAGGGGAGAGAAAACGAAAACGCGACACATGCAACAGCTGGCTGGAAATGCAGCAACCTTTTCTGAAAACGCACCTCTCCTTCGAGAACTTTTTGTTATGTGACTACTGAGGCAGATAAGGATAATTTTAGCCACCACAGAGCAAACAACCCCATTGGATATCCTAGCAGAAATGGCCAATAAGATCCTTGAAGTACTAGACCCTGAAATACATCAACTCAATGCCATCATGAATAATGGAACTACTACAACAAACACCACCACACCAGTAAAAACACAACAATTCAACACATTAATAGAGTCGATGGCTGAATTAAACACACAAGTGGATCAACTCAGATCCAAAATCATGTCCCTCACCAAGGACAGTCAAAATATTCAAACCAGATCCCATTCATCATCAAGACAAAGGACAAGGAATTTCTCTAGTCAGGGAACAGGACCCTGTTGGTATCGCCACACCATTGGGGACAAGGCCCGAAAATGCGTTTCATCCTGCACTGCTAAAATGGAAATCGTGTAGGCCTATAGTCTCTAAAGGTGATGGATGATATTGTCAGGCACAAAAGTCATCTCTTCTTTATTAAAGACAATAAGAATGAACTAAAATTTTTAGTCGACACTGATGCAGATTTCAGTGTAATACCTAAGGACAAAGTAGATCCTCACCTGTGTGTCCACAGTGAATTAAAGTTATATGCTGCCAATCATACTGTCATAAACACCTATGGCCTATGTCAGATTAATGTGGACCTCGGGTTGAGACAGGCATTTTCCTGGGCATTCCTGATTGCAGATAGTTCCCATGCCATCATAGAGGCACACTTCCTAGCCCACTACAACTTTGTAGTAGATTAAGGGAGACATGAACTTCTCGATGAAATCACCAAATTAGAAGTTCCAGGAATCTACACACACACATATCTCAAACATACCAAAGACTCCACAGCTAGTTTCTCCTGACGCCCCCAACAGGTATAGAGACATCTTGAAGGAATTTACAGATATCACTATCCTGTGTTTGTCATCTACCAAGGTGTCCCATTCAGTAGTACATCATATACTCACTTCCAATGGACCACCAGTCCATGGTAAGACCAGACGATTGGACCCCACAAAACTCAAGGTAGCCAAGGAGGAGTTCAGACACCACCACGAACTCAGCTACCTTCGACCCTCATCCAGTACTTGGTCCAGCCCCTAACACCTAGTAAATAAGAACGACAAATGGAGGATAGTAGGAGACATTTGAGCCCTCAATACTCTTACAATTCTGGGTAGATACCCTATACCACACATTAAGGTTTTTACGTTGCAGCTACATGGCATGCGCATATTCTCCAAAATTGATCTGGTCAAGGCATACCACCAGATCCCAGTGGCTCCCGAAGATATCCCCAAATCAGAAGTGACAACGCCTTTTGGACTCTTTAAATACTCCAGAATCCCATTTGGACTCAGGAACGCCACCCAAACCTACTAACGTTTCATGGATTTAGTCCTAGCCGATTTTCCTTTTGTGTTCACTTACATAGATGACACACTGGTAGGCAGCATAGATGATGACGAACATCAACAACACATATACAAAGTGTTTGAATGCTTTCGCCAATTTGGCCTCATAATACAAGTCTCAAATGCACATTTGGTGTTCCCTTTTGGACACACAGTAACATCTGACGGGATAACTCACTTTCAAAAAAAAACGTAAAGTCTACAAAACTTCCCGTGATCAGAGTCTAAGCGGTCATTATATCTTTTTTCGGGTTAATCAATTTCTATCACAGCTTTATACCCCAATGTGCAGAACTCCTAATGTCATTACACAAGCTGACAACCAGAAATTATAGCAAAACAGCCAACATAACATGGAACGACCAAGCACTCTCTGTTTTCCAACAAGCCAAAGAAGCACTCTCTAACGTTGTATTGCTACAACATCCAAATCCTTCACCTGACACAAAGATTGGATTATTCCCCGACGCATAACATACTGCTGCAGGTGCAGTACTACAGCAGTTAATAAACAACAAATGGCTGCCATTAGGATTTTTCTCAAAGAAATTCCAACCCGTTGGAGAAAAATATAGTGTTTTCAAGAGAGAACTTTTAGTTATATATTTGGCAAAAAAACATTTCCACTACTTTCTCGAAGGCTGACATTTTAGTGTATACACAGACCATGAACCTCTCACCTTTGCAATGAATACTTGCATAGAGAAACACTCCCCCAGAGAAGCAAGACACTTAGACTTTATTACAGCCTTTACCACAAACACCCAATACATCACAGGACAAGAAAATATAGTCACAGATTCATTGTCAAGAACTGCATAACACCACATAAGTTCATCTACAGACATCATAAACTCTGAATCACTATACAAAGAACAGCTACTAGATGATGAAATACAAGCACTATTACAAAACCCTCAATCTCTCACAATATCATTAATACTGATATCAGGAAACAATACCAGTTTATACTGCGACGTCTCACTATTCAGACCACTACCATTAGTTCCAGTCAACTGCCGACAACGTATTTTTAACACTTTACTTGGTGCTTCACACCAAGGCATCATGGCAACACAAAAACTTATTACAGAACGCTTTATATGGCCATCAACAAACAGAGACGTCAAACTTTGGACGAAAACTTGTGTATCTTGCCAAAAGAACAAAATTCAACAGCACACGTATTCATCACCAATGAGCTGTAATCCACCAACATCAAGGTGCGATAAAGATATAGTGGGACCATTACCTCCTTCTCAAGGAAACCAATACATACTAACATGTGTGGACTGATTTACCCTATGGCCAAAAGATACCAATAACAGACTGCACAGCTTCCACAGTTGCTAGAACCTTAATACAACACTGGTTTGCAAGATTTGGAATACCATCTACAATTACTATGGACAGAGGACGTTGATTTGATTCACACCTTTTCAATCATCTATGTGAAATCCTGGGCACAAAACATAAGAACCACCTCCTATCACCCAGCATCCAACAGCATTAAGGAGAGGCCACCAGTGATCCACAGCAATGGAGTATACATCTACCTATTGTACTCCTCATGCTTCATTGTGCGGTCAAAGAAGACCTCCAGGCATCACCTACTGAACTCGTCTATGGCATGACTATCGAACTGCCTGGAGATATCTTTGCTGCTGACTGCAATGCCTTAACCAGGAGTGACTTTCTTCAAAATTTAAGGTACAATATGTGGGTGGTATTACACCGAGCGCCACGCATACCATCAGCATGACCACTTTTCGAAACCCCAGTTTCGACACAGCAACCCACATTCTCATTCATGCTGGTACATCCCAACATCCACTTTCAGCACCATATCAAGGTCCATACAGAATCATACACAAACACGAAAAATATTACACTCTCAACCTCAATGGTTGAACTGAAAATGTCTCAATAGACAGATTATAATCCTGCATTCTTAGCAGATTTCATTACTAAGGAATCCAATATTACCGAGACAAAATCTACTACAAATAATGACACCTGTAAATCGTTAGAAAAAACCAACCTCTCCTACAGACACTACTAATAATACTACAATAACCCTTCATCTTTCACCACTGTCTTTCACAACCAACTTTCAATCCTCATCACCATCTTACACCACCATCTTTCAACCCTCATCTTTCACACCAAGTACCACCTCCCCAAACTCAGCCATACTCATGAGAACTCTCACCCATGCCATACAAGTGAATTTCAATATTGGTTCTTCTAACTATTCTTGTTCTTAATTTCTTGAAGGGGGTATTGTGGAGACTCTCTACTCCACCCCTACTTACATCTTACATGTCACAATACACTACTTATTACTTACATGTTACAATACACTCATTCTTAGTTATAACAAAGGGATGATTTTCTTTTGTCGTATGTCATGACAACGCTATCAAGGCACCCTCTCCAACATCTATATCACATATTTCAAAGGATATTTGGATGCCATTATTCCAAATGGATAACACGTGCTCTTCAGTACATGCATTCTATTTTTATAACAAAACTTTTAATAATATAAAAAAATGAAAAACAGAAACAATAACGTTTCGGTTAATTCCATCGAAATCTAATTAATTTTTTCAAAATTTAAAAAAAAAGTTCCAAGTCAGTTGTCCTACCATGCAGACTTATATTTTAAAGTCTCCCAAAACTCAACAATTTCATTGTAAACTTTAATCCTTATTAAGTTAAATATTATCATCAGTGATATTGAATATTATATATATATATATATATCATTCTAATTGTTTTGAATATTAAATAGTTCAGGAATAATAAAGTGAACTACTGTTTATTATACATTTCCAGATATACATTTAAATCCTTCTTCCATTGAAAAATAAAACTAAGATATTAGTGTTGGATTTAATTGAACACAATAAACAAATATCATATTTTTATAGAATTTGAAAACAAGTATCTTTATTCAATTTATTAACATCTTATATAAATCCCTCGCAACAATTCTATTATGTATAGGAGAGAAAATATTGCAAAAAGTGTGTTTTCCCAATGATTTCAATGAAAAAAATTTGATTTTTCTTTTGGCTGCATCTCAATTTCTATTAAAGCTACAGCCATGCCGTTTTGCACATGATTGGAGTACTACATTACCAACACTCTGGATAAAAGTTATTATTCTGTTATTTATAGGAAAGTAAATATCACACAAAGTGTGTTTTCCCATTGATTTTAATGGAAAAACTCCATTTTTTTCTATATCTCAATTTTAATTGAAGATACAGGAATGCTGTTTCACACATGATTGGAGTACCACATATTTGCTTTATCTCAATTTCTATTTAATCTGCAGCCATTCCGTTTTGCACATGATTGGAGTACCTCATTCCCTGCATTCTTGCAAAAATTTAAAGTTCTATGTTGTATAGGAGAGAAAATATCGATCATTGTGTTTTCCTATTGATTTCAATGTAAAAATTCCATTATTCGTTTTCCTATATCTTAATTTTTATTAAAGATGAAGCCATGCTGTTTTGAACATGATTGGAGCACCTCATTCCCTACATTGTCGCAAAAATTTACAGTTCTAAGTTAAATGAGAGAGAAAATTTCGCACAAAGTGTGTTTTCCCTTTGACTTTAATGTAAAATCTCCATTTTTCTTTTTCCTGCATCTACATGTCTAATAAAGCTACAGCCATGCCGCTTTGCACATGACTGGGGTACTCTGTTCCTTACAAACCAGCAAAAATTTACAGTTCTATGCAGCATAGGAGAAAAAATATTGCACAAAATTTTATCCCAATGATTTCAATTTAAAAACTGCATTTTCTTTTTAATATAACTTAATTTCTATAAATGCTACAGCCTTGTTGATTTGCAGAAGATACAAGTACCACATTCCCTACATTCTGTCAAAAAGTTGTGGTTCTATTACTTATAGGAAAGAAAATTTAGCACAAAGTGTTTTTTCCTATTGATTTCAATGGAAAAGCTTCATATATCTCTTTACTATAACTCAATTTCTATAAAAGCTACAGCCATGCAATTTTGAAAATGATTGGAGTACCTCATTCCCTACATTCTCACAAAATGTACAGTTATTACATTGTATAGGAGAGAAAATATCGCAAAAAGTGATTTTCCATTTATTTAAATGTAAAAACTCCATTTTTTGTGTTGCTATATCTCAATTTCTTTTAGAGCTAAAGCCATGGTGTTTTGCACATGATTGGATTGTCTCCTTCCCTACATTCTGGCAAAAATTTACAGTTCTATGTTGTATAGGAGAGAAAATATTGCCTCAAGCATGTTTTCTTATTGATTTCAGTGTAAAACCTCCATGTTTTTTATTGATTTCAGTGTAAAACCTCCATGTTTTCTTATTGATTTCAGTGTAAAACCTCCATTTTTTCTTTATGCTATATCTCAATTTCCATTAAAGCTACAGGCATGCCGTTTTGTGCATGATTGGAGTACCACATTCCAAACGTTCTGGATATAAATTATGATTCTATTATGTATAGGAAAGAACATATCACACAAAGTGTGTTGTCCAAGTGATTCTCTTAAAGCTACAGCTAGTAGTACCTAATAGGAGAGAAAATATTGCACAAAGTGTGTTTCCTCACTGATTTCAATTCCAAAACTCCATTTATCTTTTTACTACATCACAATTTCTATGAAAGCTACAGCCATGCCATTTTGCACACGAAGGGAGTACCTCATTCCCTACTTTCTGATTAAATGTAATGATTCTATTATGTATAGGAAAGAAAATATATTTGACAAAGTGTGTTTTCTTATTTATTTATTTCAATACAAAATCTCCATTTTTCGGGCTTGACCACGAACTAGAAGATGGATGAATGTAGACAAGCTCATGAAGAATGTGAAATTCTTCTTTGGCTGCCTTCAATTTAGTAGGATCAAGACGTCTTGTTTTTTAATGTACTGGTGGTCCATTAGTGGTAACTACGTGGGGATAAGTGGTGTGAGAAGGATTGTTGGAAACTGGTCTTGGAATTGTTATGTCTTTAAATTCTCGAAGGAGTGCTTTGTAGTGAGTTGCTATATCTAGAGCTATTTTAGACAAACGGTGATATTGCACAGGGTTATGGAGATTGATTCCAGAAAACACAAATCCAGTAACTCTATCACACAGTTTGTGTCGTCCTACTCTAACAATTAATTAAAAGTAGGACAAGAAATCTATGCCTGCAAAAGAAATCTATGACCACATCAGCAATAACAAAATTCCATGAGAGGGAAAGACATAACCCTATAACAAGGAACAAATGATGCATTCCATATGTTAAAACGAAAGACTTATTAGCAGTATACAACACAAAGTCACTATCTTAGATGGTTTTGGAATAACCTGTGACAAAGGAATCATGCTAATTTCTGCTACAGTATCAATTAAAAATGTAAAATGGGTGTTTCTATCTCTAATAAAACAGAGACGACTAGAAGAAATGCCAACATTGCTCTGCATCTCTAAGAACGATTGGCCAGATCATTTCCCAAAGGGCAGGGCATATGACACTTTCTAGCCTAATCCCCAAATGTTTGGTGATTCCAACATAAATTAGGGTTGGGTGAGGTGGACTGAGTATCCCTGCAACGTGAATGTGAAGAAGAGTGAGTGTACAGAAAAACTTCGAAATGGTGAACTGATGGTGACAATGGAAGGATAGGGAATTGACTTTGGCAGTTAATTAATCATCTAGTCAAGATGAGAATTTTGTAAATTCAGCCATGAGAGAATTGAATGGAGTTGGAGTTGACAGGGCATAAATGCGCAAGACATGAGGATCCATGACTTCCATGATTTTTTCAGTCATTTCTGCCAATTTATCAATGGCTGTGGCAGGATCAGCTGTGGCTAGAACTACCCTAACTTGTCTAGGCAGACTTGAGAGGAAAAGTTCTTTCATTATGGATGCATCACCTAGAGAATTTATTGCATCTCCTGTTAATTGCTGCATTCCTTGGAGAACTTTCCTTGGAGTTCTTGACTATGTAATAATTGCTGCAGCTTCTGCTGTTGAGATAGTGAACTTCTCTGCATAACTGCTAGCTTCAAGGTTTCATAAGGGTGCACTGCTGGTGGATGGAGAATCAGATCATACACATCAGAAATTATCTCTTGTGGAAGAGCATCCACCGTTAATTCAAATTTCTGTCAATCTGAATTAATATTGTATACTTTGAAATGATACTCAATTGCCACAAACCTAATTTCTAGATCATGAATCCAGAAACTGGGAAGTTTAAAAACTTTTAACCCTTGATGTGAAGCATTATTCTGCACTGTTGGTGGGACGAGTGAAGAAAGGGGCAAAATTTGCTCTGAAAACTGCATTGCTGTTTCTTGTATTTGTTTTAGTTATAAGATATTATGGGTGCAACTGTTATTGGAAAAATATTTGTTATTTGTTGAAATAAGTGGGTCCTACCATAAACAAACAGGTGTGATGTTAGATCTTCCAAATAAATTTTTTTTTTAAAAAATTTACTATGGAATTATTAGAAGTAGTAAAATGTTGTTAGAACTGTTGTAATAAATAATTTAGTGTGTTGGATTTAGGATCGCACTAATCCTGTATTGTGTCACAAAATTTGCTGGTATCACATCTGGGTCACAAATTGTTGTAAAGGACTAAATCACTAATATTCAAATATGCAAATTTAGTCGTTATGTAAATCATTTAGACTTTACAACACTAATTTTATGAATGTAGATAACAAGGTTAATTGAAATATATTCCTAAATTCCATTATAGAAATGTTGATTACAATTATAAATTAGGTGGTAATCAAACAGATCAGATGATGAAACTTATGTAATCTAACAAATATTTAATAACATATAAAAGTAGTAATATAGTTTTTGTTAAGTTGCACTACATATGTAGCAGAGGAATGAAAAACGCGTCCTTACTGTAAGTTGCAAGAAAGATTCTATGAATTCAAATCTCTAACTAAAAAGAATTCTAGTTTGAAATATAAAAATTAGAATAAATGCATGTTCGCTAATTAAATTAAAAATACAGAACACGTTTGATTATACACACTCACATTAGTGATCATGCATGATCACCACATAGGAATAAAAATATCACACAAAGTGTGTTTTCCCAATCATTTAACTGTAAAATCTCCATTTTTCTTTCGACTATATCTTAAATTCCTTGTAAGCTACAGCCATGTCGTGTTGCACATCATAGGAGTACCTCATTCCCTACATCCTTGGAAATATTTATAGTTTTATGTTGTAAAGGAGAGAAAATATTGTCGAGAGGTGGTTTCCCATACATTTTAATGTAAAAACTCCATTTTTCATTTTGCTATATCTCAATTTCTATTAAAGTTAAAGCCATGCCGTTTTCTACATGATTGGAGTACCACATTCCCAACATTCTGGATAAAAGTTATAATTCTATTACGTATAGAAAAGAAAATATCAGACAAAGTGGGTTTTCCCATTGATTTCCCATTGATTCCCTACATTCTCACAGAAAGTTAACAATTCTATGTTGTATAGGAGAGAAAATATCACACAAAGTGTGTTTTCCTATTAATTACAATGAAAAAACTCCATTATTCTTTTTGCTATATATCAATTTCTATTTAAGCCACAGCCATGCTGTTTTGCACATGATTGGAGTACCTTATTTCCTGAATTCTCACAAAAAATTACAGTTCTATGTTGTATAGGAGAGAAAGAATCACACAACGTGTGTTTTCTGATTGATTTCAATGTAAAATCTCAATTTTTCTTTTTGCTATATCTCCATTGCTATTAAAGCTTCAGCCATTCCGTTTTGCACATTATTGGAGCACCTCATTCCCTGCATTGTTGCAGAAATTTACAGTTCTATGTTGTATAGGAGAGAAAGTATCATCCAATGTGAGCTTTTCCATTGATTTCAATGTAAAAACTCCATTTTTCTTTTTCCAATATCTCAATTTCTAATAAAGCTACAGCCATGCTGCTTTGTGCATGATTAGGGTACCTCACTCCCTACATTCGCACAAAAATTTACAGTTCTATGCTGTACAGGAGAGAGAATATTGAAAAACGGTTGTTTTCTTGTTAATTTCATTGTAAAAATTCTATTTTTTACTGCTATATCTCAATTTTTATTAAAGCTACAGCTATGCTTTTTTGCACATGATTGGAGTATGACATACCCAACATTCTGGAAAAAGTTATGATTCTATTATGGATATGAAAAAAAAATTTTGCACAGAGTGTGCTTTCCCATTGATTTAAATGTAAAAACTTCTTTTTTTTTCTATATCTCAATTTCTATTATTGCTACAGCCATGCCGTTTTGCACATGATTGAAGTTCCTCATTCCCAACATTCTCGCAAAAATTTACGTTCTATGTTGTATAGGAGAGAAAATATCACACAAATTGTGTTTTAATTGATATTAATTTAAAAACTTTATTGTTCTTTTTGCTATATCTCAATTTCTATTAAAGCTACAGCCATGCCATTTTTCACATGATTGAAGTACCGCATTCCCTACATTTTATGCAAAAATTTACAGTTCTGTATTGTTTTATTCAGAGAAGATTTTGTTTCGACACCTTGGGAAAGGATTACAGGATAGAGTACAGCATCAGGCACAGTAGAAAAAGCAGTGTGGCCTTTTAAGCTTGGGCAGAAACAACACAATCATAATACATCGCTAAGCCCACATCATCATAAAACTCTTAAAGTGACTACTCAGTTCCACAGTTCATCACTACACAGAATAAAGCAATCACATTAACTCACAGACTAGACTTTACTTACACTATTTCTCATCACTGGAAAACTTCATCTTAGGTCCCAACGCATCTTCTTTGTTCTTTATTTCCCACCTTTTTCCCAGGTTTTATGCACGTATTTATCGATGCTTCCTTCCTTCTTTCCGATGGTTTTTCCCTGCTTTTGCTAATGCTGTTCTCTCTCTTTAACGCCTAGTGGAGGCTTCAGTACAACCATCACCTGACTGTGCTGTGACGCCATCCAATGGAGGCATTAGGTCCAACTAGAGAGCATCAACTAACAGGGCATGTGATATAGCTTGGGCGCCATCTAGTGAGGGCGTCTGGCAAACCCACACTCAGCCATTCTGACCGTGTATTGTCCCAACACAGGCTTTAAAAATAAAACATAATTGCAAAGAAAAACTTCAGACAAATTACAAAGCAAATACATGAGGGTAAAACAGGCCCAGAATACAACTAAGCAATGCAAATGGTATAGAAGCAACAAAATAATACACGAAAATGGTTAAACATCATCAAAATAATTAAGGGAGGACTGCCAAGGTTTCATGCAATCAGCTGGTGAGAAGGTAAACTTAGGACATTTCATGTTCACCGAGTGACTTGCTATGGTCCAAGATATTTCTCATGGGATTTGAGTCCTGGCTTGTGTTGTACCCGATGAATGGCAACAAGATCACCAACACTGTAAATCGTGGAAGCTACTCTGTTTTTGTTGAAGTTGAGGCGATTCTCCTCTAATAACTTCCCAATTTGGGACTTTGCTTGAAATGCAGATCGTCACAAAAATTGATGAATAAAGCAACAGCTTCTTCTTCGATCACCTCAAGAAAACGGACATCTACATTCAAACTAATCTCCTTCCCTTGTAGCAGCTGAAACGGTGTCATACCAATGCTACAGTGAGGGGTGGAATTGATGAGCTGTTGAGCAAGATGCACATGTAGCTACCACTCATCTGGAGCCTTGGCAGACATCTTAGTAAGCAGAGGGATAAGAAAACGATAAACACACTCTACTTGACCATTAGCATGAGGGATACCCGTTTTCGTGCTTGCAGTAATCTTGAAACTTGGCAGAGGTGAAGGCAGTAGCCAAGCCAGCGTTTGATGACTTCTTTCATCGCCATACTCTTGGTTGGATAGAGCAAAACAAATTTTGAGAAAGCATCAATAATTACTAAGATGTGGCGGTAACTCTTCTTGGTTTAAGAAAGAGGTCCAAGGTGATCAATATGGTAAGTGTCCAAGGGGATATCACCTTTGTCAATTAAATCAACACAATTATGTATCACACTTTAAACTTTATGACGCATGTTAGAGAAGAAGAAGTCTTTTCAATGTAAGGATTCTGTCTTTGCTACTGAGAAATGACCTCGGTTGTGGGCATTCTTGATGACTTGGATCTGCATCTTTTTGGGTACCACTATGAGTAACTCATCTTTAGCATCATGGTGGATCAGACTTTTATTGATCTTATAACGTCACTTGCTACTCATCTGACTGGAGGTCATCATCCTCTAACTGCACTTGACGAAATCAGCTGATGAGCCCGCCATCATCATAATCTACTAACATTACAGTTGGCAAAGGATGCCGGCTCAAAGCATCAACATGACATATGCTTTGACCTGGACAATGTATAATCTAAAAATGGAACTCTTACAGCATCATAGCCCAACGTGCAACACAGACAGAAAGATCTTTTTTTTCATTGTAATTTGGAAAGCTTGACAATCGTTGATAATTTTAAATGGTATACCCAGCAAATACACACGGAACTTCTTTAGTGACTTTCCTATGGCTAATACTTCTAGCTCGTAACTACTGTATTTTTCTTCTGCTGGAGTG
Organism: Trigoniulus corallinus; assembly: GCA_013389805.1. Lineage (NCBI taxonomy): Eukaryota > Metazoa > Arthropoda > Diplopoda > Spirobolida > Trigoniulidae > Trigoniulus > Trigoniulus corallinus. The sequence continues at coordinate 21,570,424 of JAAFCE010009127.1, read as the reverse complement.
GTCTTACCACTGGCATAATATACAGGCCAGAAGAGGTTGTCTTCAGCATCACGTTTCATGAGAATCGCTTCAAAGATATGTTGAGAGGCATCAGTGGAAAGCTGTCATAGCTCCCACATGATATAATTTTAGTACTCCATTCTTGGCTAGAATTTGCTTGAGGTCAAAGAAGGCATGTCATTGTTCTTCACAAATTACAAATGGAAAGTTGTTCCACCACAAGTTGGACAGTGGTCTAGCAATTGAGGCATAGTGAGGGATAAACTTCCAGAAATATCCTGCTAAGCCAAGGAAGCTTTGTACTGCTTTGGTCGATTTTGGCAGTGGATACTTTGAAACGTCATCAACCGTGTGTGATGAAGGTCTCACTTTACCATGCTGTATGACAACACCAAGGAATATGATCTTGGTTTGCATGAAATAATATTTTGCCCAATTAATGTCTAACCCAAACTTCACTGCTCTTGTCAGAACAAGTCACAATATCACCAATGCTTGATCTTCATTGAAAGATGGAATAATTAAATCATCATAATAGGTCAGGACAATCCCTTTAAATATGAAATCCTTCAACACAGCATTGATATAACGTTGGAAGACTGCTGGAGAATTGCAAAGTCCAAGAGGTGCACACAAAAACTCATACTGTCCACTAGGTATGACACATTCATTGTATTTTTTACTATCTGCATGTATAGTCACATAAAAATTACCTTTCTGAAGTCTAAGACACTAAAGACATTTGCATCCTGCAATCGGTCAATTGATCTGCTATGAGAGGTAGTGGATATCGCTCTTTGAGCACTTAGCAATTCAACTGATGGTAATCAATGCAGATACAAGGTTCACCATTTTTTTGCAGACTAGTACAACTGGGCTGGCAAAATCAGATGTACTGGGGCAGATAATGCATTGTTCTAGCCATTCGTCAACCTTGTGGTCAACAGTTATTCTATCATCATGCTCTTTGTGTAATCCAGAAATTCGTCAGACAGGATAATTTTCATTTGAACACCAACCTCTGCAGTCTTCTGCAGTTTATAATCATTGATCATCATCTGCATCTCAGGGTAAATGTCAGCAGGATCATCACACACTACATCGACATCAAGTTGACAGAGATGAACAGCTTCTTCAGAAATAGTAATACTAACAGTATTGGTACATTTGCCCACAGTAGTGGCACAACCTTGCTCAGGATGCTGGCACCCAGGAGGATGCTGCAGGACATGTATGCATCTGGCACCATGTGTATCGAAAGCTCAAAATCATTGGCATCTAATAATAGAGGTGACTCAAAACATCCCAAAGTAGATATGCTGGATAAACCTACCACACAAAAGGATTCACCAGGTAGCAGCTTGGGAGCACCCATTTGGATGAAGCTTCAAGCAAACAGCAGAGACATATCACGGCCAGAGTCAATCAGGGCATCAGAGCCGAGACCACACAGTTCAAAAGTCTTGACTGGCCAAACTGTAACTTCACTGAGCCCTATCTGGAAACTCTGGTTATGATTTGACAGACATGCCGAGGCAAGATGACCAAACTGCTGGCACTTAAAGCACTTTCGTCCCTTGTGCATATGTAGGCAATTGTAGCTTACATGATCCCTTTTGTTACAGTTGAAACAGAAACAACTGGTGCAGGTCTTCTAGGACTGTTCAACACTGCCTGTGCTGGACTACTCAGCAAGGGTTTAGCATTCTGCTTCATATTTTCATATGACAGCAACTTAGATCAGAAACTGGCGATGCCATAGGCACCAGGGAGAACAATTTTGTTTACATCAGAGTCGTTGATTCCATCAATGATATAATGGATCATTGATTCAGTTTCCACACTTGCTTGAGACGCTATGTCCAACATTTTATACATGTATTCATGGTATGACTCACTCAGCAACTTCCGCTTATGAGAAAACTGCTGTTATATTACCCGACTGCTCATGTTAGAGGAAAATTCACAGAGCAATTCAAGATTAAGATTACCCCATGCATCGCTACATCTCTGGTATTTGACAAACAATCGGGCTGATCCACGCAATCTTCGAATTCTTTTATTAAGGAAGAAATATTCTGGGTGGGCTTGACACCAGAAAAGGGAGCTATGTAGTCTTTACATCTGTGAAGGAAAGACACTCCCACCCAACCCTTCTTTTGTGACCATCAGGAATGCTGTCTGCTTCATCTTCTAATATTTCTTCAGGACTACCGATATCACCAGAGGACTCTTTTTTTCCATTCCATGGCAATAGCTAACTGCAAACGGGGACTTAACTCCTGTTTTGACCCAGACTTTTTCAGACCAAAAGCCCCAAGGGCATCCCACAATTCACATATTTTCAAAGAATCAAGAGAGGAAGCGATCCTTTCCACATCGATGGCAGATTACCCATGCCCTTCTTCACTAACTTCATCGTTTTGGGCCGCCATATTGGAAAACAGAGAATGAACAAAAGGAAAATTTCACAATTTCAAACACTCACTCACTCAATGTCTGCTGACGTTGGTCACACGTCTGACTACTGGTAATTCCTATCCTGATCCCCATTAGAGATGGCAATCTCCATCAGGATAACTTGTAGTGTATCTTAAGAGAAATTTTTATATAGACACCATGAGAAAGGTTTACAGGATAGACAACAGCATCAGGCACAGTAGAAAAGGCAGCACACAGCTTTTTCAGCTCAGGCAGCAGCAATACAACCATAATACATTGTTAAGCACACATCATCATAAGACTTAAAAAGCGACTACTCAGTTCCACAGTTCATCACTACACAGAATAAAGTGATCACATTAATTCAGAGACTAGACTTGACTCACACTATTGCTAATTACTGGAAATCTTCATCTTAGGTCCCAATGGGTCTTCTTTGTTCTTTATTTCCCACCCTTTTCCCGTCCTTCATGCACGTCTTTTATCGATGCTTCCATCCTTTGTTCTGACGGTTTTTACCCCATTTTCGCTAATGCTGCTCTCTCTCTCTGCCTCCTAGCAAAGGCGTGAATACAAACATCACCTGACAATTTTGTGGCGCCATTCAACGGAGGCGTCAGGCCCAAATAGAGCACATCATCTAACAGGGCATGTGATATGGCTGGGCCGCCATCTAGTGAGGGCATCTGGCAACCTTGCACTTCAATGTTTTATTGGAGAGAAAATATAACATAAAGTATGTTTTCATTTTTCTTTTTGCTATATCTCAATTTCTACTGAAGATACAGCCATGCCATGTTGCACATGATTAGAGTACTTCATTCCCTACATTTTTTAAAAAAATTTACAGTTTTATGTTGCATAGGAGAGAAAATATTTCACAAAGTGTTTTTCCCACTGATTTTAATTTAAAAACTCCATTCTTTTAGTTGGTTTTCCTCAATTTCTATAAAAGCTACAGCAATGCTGTTTTGCACACAATTTGAGTACCTCATTCCCTACATTCGCATAAAAATTTACAGTTATATGTCATATAGAACGAAAAATATCGCACAAAGTGAGTTTTCTTATTGATTCCAATGTAAAAGCTCCATTTTTCTTTTTGCTATCTCTTTATTTCTACTAAAGTGATAGCCATGTCATATTGTAGATGATTGGAGTACCTCATTCCCTCCATTCTCAAAAAAATTTACAGTTCTATGTTGTATACAAGAGTAAATGTAGCACAAAGTGTTCTTTGTTATTGATTTCAATATAAAACCTCCATTTTTCTTCTTGTTATATCTCAATTTCTATTAAAGCTACAGCAATGCGATTTTGCACATGATTTAGTAGCTCATTCCCTAAACTATCACAAAACTTTACAGTTATATGTTGTAAAGAAGATAATAATGCACAAAATGTGTTTTCCCATTGATTTCAACGTAAAAAACATTTTTCTTTTTGCTATATCTCAATTTCTATTTAATCTGCAGCAATGCTGTTTTGCACATGATTGGAGCACCTCATTCCCTTTATTCTAGCTAAAATTTACAGTTCTATGTTTTATAGGAGAGAAAATATCGCCCATTGTGTTTTCCTGTTGATTTCAATGTAAGAAATTAAATTTTACTTTTTGCTGTATCTCAATTTCTTTTAACGCTACAGCCTAGCTGTTTTGCTCATATTTGGAGTACCTCATTCGTTACTTTTAAGCAAAAAATTACAGTTCTATTTTGTATAGGAGAGAAAATATTGCACAAAGCGTGTTTTCCTATGGATTTCAAAATAAAAACTCCATTTTTCTTTTTGCTATATCTCAATTACTATAAAAGCTACAGCCATGCCGTTTTGTTCATGATTGGAGTACCACATTCCCCACATTCTCACAAAAGTTTACAGTTCTATGTTTTATAGAAGAGACAATATCGCAAAGAGTGTGTTTTACCATTGATTTCATTTTAAAAACCATTTCTTTTTGCAAATTTTCGTTTTCTATTAAAACTACAGCCATGACGTTTTGCACAAGATTGAAGTACCTCATTCCCTACATTTTCACAAAAAAATTACAGTTCTATGTTGCATAGGAAAGTAAATATATCGCAAAGTGTGTTTTTCCATTGATTTCAAAGTAAATACTCCATTTTTGTTTTTGCTTTATCTAAATTTCCATTAAAGCTACAGCTGTGCCGATTTGCACATGATTGGAGTGCCATATTCCCAACATTCTCAAAAAAATCTACAGTTCTGTCTTGTTTAGGAGAGAAAATATTGCAGAAAGTGTGTTTTTAGATTGATTTTATAAGAACTCTAGTTTTCTTTTTGCTATATCCCAATAAATAATTCCCCATATTCTCTTAAAAATTTACAGTACGATGTTTTGTAGGAGAAAAGAAAATCGCACAAAGTGATTTTTCCTATTGACTTAATGTAATAACCATTTTTCTTTTTGCTATATCTCAATCTCTATTAAAGCCACAGCCATGACGTTTGGCAAATGGTTTGGAGTACCTCATCCCCTACATTCTCAGAAAAATTTACAGTGCTATGTTCTATAGGAGAGAAAATACCTCTTATAGTGGGTTTTCCTATTTATTACAATGTAAAAACTTCATTTTTTTTATCTATATTTCAATATCCATTAAAGCTGTAGCCATGCCGTTTTGTGCATGATTGGAGTTCCACATTACTAACATTCTGGATAAAAGTTATGATTCTATTAAGTATAGGAAAGAAAATATCACACAAATTGTGTTTTCCCATTAAATTTACTATAAAAAATTGAATTTTTTCTTTTTTGCAATATCTCAATTTCTATTAACGCTACAACAATGCTGATTTGCACATGATTTGGGTACCACATTCCCAACATTCTGTATTGAACTATGATTCTATTATGTTTAGAAAGGAAAATATCACACAAAATGCAATTTGTAATGGATTTCAATATAAAAACTCCGTTTTTATAATTGCTATATCTCCATTTCTATTAAAGGTACAGCCATGGCATTATGCACATGATTGGAGAACCTCATTCCCTACGTTCTCACAAAAATTTACAGTTCTATTTTGTAGTGAAGAGAAAATATCGCACAGTGTGCTTTCCCTTTGATTTCAATGTAAAAACTCCATTTATCTTTTTGCTGTATCTAATTTTCTATTAATGCTACAGCCATGCCGTTTTGCAGATGATTGGAGAACCTCATTCACAACATATATCACAAAAATTTACAGTTTTATATTTTATAGTGTAGCAAATCTTACATAAAGTTTTTTTTCTATTGATTTCAAAGTAAATACTCCATTATTCTTTTTGCTATATCTCACTTTCTATTTAAGCTACAGCAATGCCATTTTCTGCAGGAATGGAGTACCTCTTTCCCTACATTCTAGATAAAACTTACAGTTCTATGTTGTATAGGAGAGAAAATATTGCACATTGTGTTTTCTTATTGATGTAATGAAAAAAACTCCATTTTCCTATTTCCAATTTCTATTAAAGCAAGAGCTACAGGATAAATGTTATAATTCTGTATTGAATAGGAAAGAAAATATCACACAAAGTGTGTTTTCTCTTTGATTTTAATGGAAAAAGTCCATCTTTTTGCTATATCTCAATTTCTATTAAAGCTACAGCTACAACAAATTACAGTTTTATGTTGTTTAGGAGAGAAAATATCGCACAAAGTGTGTTTTTGAACTGATGTCCATGTAAAAACTACATTTTTTTTGCTATATCTAAATATCCATTAAAGCCACGCCGTTTTGGGCATGATTTGAGTACCACATTCTCAGAAAAATTTACAGTTCTATGCTGTATAGGACAGAATATATCACATAAACTGTGTTTTCCTATTAATTTCAATGTAAAAACTCCAATTTTCTTTTTACTATACCTCAATTTCTGTTAAAGCTTCAGCAATGCTGTTTTGCCCATAATTGGAGTGCATAATTCCCTACATTCTTGCAAAAATTTACAGATGTATGTTATATAGCAAAGAAAATATTGCACAAAGTGTGTTTTCTTATTAACTACAATGTAAAAACTCAAATTTTCTTTTTGCTACAACTCAATTTCTATTAAATCTTCAGCTGCACTTTTTGCACATTATTGGAGTACCACATTCCAAACATTGTGAATAAAAGGAATGCTTCCATTATGCAAAGGAGAGAAAGCATCACACAAATTCTGTTTTCTTATTCATTTCAATGTAAAAACTCTTTTTTTCTTTTTTTATATCTCAATTTCTATTAAAGCTACAGCCATGCCATATTGCAAATGATTGGAGTACCACTTTCCCAACATTCTGGATAAAAGTTATGATTCTATTATGTATAGGAAATAGAATACTGCACAAAGAGTATTTTCTCATTGATTTCAATGAAAAAGCACTATTTTTTCTTTTGCATTTTCTCAATTTCTAATAAAGATGCAGCAATGCAGTTTTGCAAATGATTGGAGTACCACATTCCCTACATTCTTGCAAAAATTTACAGTTTTCGTTATATAGGGGAGAAAATATCACAAAAAGTTTGGTTTTCCATTGATTTCAATGTAAAAACTCTATTTTTCTTTTTGCTTCATCTCAATTGCTATTAAAGCTACAGCCATTCGGTTTCACAAATGATTGGAGTTCCACATTTCTAGCAGTCTGGATAAAAGTTATGATTCTATTATGGATAGGAAAGAATATATCGCACAAAGTGTGTTTACCCATTTATTTCAAAGTAATACCTACATTTTTCTTTTTTCTTTATCTCAATTTCTATTTCTATTAATTTTGCACATGATAGGAGTTCCTCATTCCCTACATTCTCACTGAAATTTACAGGTTTTTGTTGTATAGCAGTGAAAATATTGAACAAATTGTGTTTTAAAATTATTTTAACGTAAAAACTCCATTTTTCTTTTTGCTTTATCTCAATTTCTATTAAATCTACACCCATGCCGTTTTGCAAATGATTGAAGTTTTTCATTCCCTGCATTTTCACTGAAATTTGCAGTTCTCTGTTTTATAGGAGAGAAAATATCGCACAACGTGTATTTTCAAATGATTTTAATGTAAAAACTCGATTTTTCTTTTTGCTATATCTCACTTTCCATTAAAGCTAGAGCCATGCCGTTTTACACATGATTAAAGTACCTCATTCCCTGCATACTCGGCTTGATGATATATTTATGGCTTTATGATATATAGGAAAGAAATTATCACAAAAAGTGTGCTTTCCTGTTGATTTCAATGTAAAAACTCCAATTTTCATTTTGCTATATCTTAATTTCTGTTATAGAGCTGTAGCCATGCCATTTTGCGCATGATTGGAGTACCTCATTCCCTGCGTTTGTACAAAAATTTACATTTCTATATTGTATAGGAGAAAAAATATCGCACAAAGTGTGTTTTCCCAATAATTTAAAGAAAAAAACTTCATTTTTCTTCTTGCAATATCTCAATTTCTATTAAAGCTACAGCCATGCCATTTTGCTGATTATTGAATTACCACATTCCTAAAATTCTGGTGAAAAGTTATGATTCTATTATGTATAGGAATAAAAATTTCTCACATAGTGAATTTTACCATTGATTTCAATTTGAAAACTCTATTTATTTTTTAACTATATCTAAATTTCTATTTAAGCTACAGCCAAGCCATTTCTCACGTGATAGGATATCTCATTCCCTACATTCTCACAAAAATTTTCAGTTCTATGTTGTATAGCAGAGAAAATATCACACAAAGTGGGTTTTCCTATTGATTTCTATGTACAAACTGCATTATTCTATATCTTAATTTTTTTTAAAGCTACAGCCTTGCCGTTTTGCACATGATTGGAGTACCACATTCCCAGCATTCTGTTCTATTCTATTCTGTTGCTTTAAATCCCCTAAACAGGCAAACCCAAAGGAATGGGATGGTGTGTTATGTATAAATTGGGACCAGTCCTGAGAGAGAAGACAGCAAGAAATAATTTGGAAAGCTGAAATCAAATGTGAACTACACAAAGTTTAGTGGCTAACAAGAACAATAGATTGTGTTGCCATAGAACATTATCAATAAATTTCATAAAGTATGTTGCTCATGTAATGTCAGTATACATGCATTCTAATTGAACAAAGTGACAGAAAATGATTGAATGTTCTCTAAACCCTTAAAATACAAAATATTACCAAAAGGCTTAAAATGTTAAAAATCTAAATTAAAGAAAAGAAATGGCTAAATGAACTAAATAAAGCTAACATAGGCTAAAAATGCAAAACAATGCCAAAAAGGGTAAAAATAAACAATTTCTGGAAAGTTAAAATAGTTAGAAGTTATGATATTTTTCATGAATCCTCATTACTACCTCTTGATAGTAGATGGGCATACAACTTCTTCTTTAGTCTTATGAATAGCAAAGACAGATCATCCAGAGTCAACTCAAACCTTTTAAAGTCCTGTTGTTCCAGGTAGACTTTGTTATTAATGTCCCCAGCATATGCAAACAAATATCTTTGTCTCAAGCAATGGCTAGGGATGAAAATTTCCAGAGAGCTGAGCAGCTGTGTACAGTCAATCAGGTTATTTAATTATTAAATAAGTGATGCAGCCAAATTATTCTACTGTAACATTGAAACAACATTAGAGGTAATGAATGATCACCATTATTCATCAGCCCTAAAGTCTTGGTAGTTTGAACCCCCAGCCTTAGAACCTTATCGTGCAGTCTCACCAACTTGCTTAGATGAGAGAGATTGCAACCTGACCTGCAAATAATGCAGTAGGATATAATTGGCTTGATCAGTGATATAAAAAGGAAAGTAACCAAAGCTGGGAATCTCTGTAAGCCCTTCATATAAATAATAGCATGTTAAGCTCTCTTTACTTTTAAGTGAATGTGGTGAACATGACCTGAAAATAACAATTTTGTGTCAAGCTGTACTCCAAGATCCCACACCACATATCTACGGGGTATCAATGCTCCATTTTAAATACATATGGATACAGAATAGAAGACCGATTCTGATAAAAAGATATTACCATAGTCTTACCATAATTTAAAGTTAAATTATTATGGTGGATCCAATGCTCAACCTGAATCAAGGAACCATTCAGTTGCACAGCAGACTGATGATTCACCAACATCTTATAAAGCTTTAGGTTATCTGAAAATGCTAGGTTTGTATGCTCTCATGGGATATTAGAGAAAGGATTGCTGTTAAAGATATTAAACAATATAGGGCTGAGGGCACATCCCTGTGATAAGCCCACTCCCTGAAGGTAGCTCACCACTTGTCCAATTTTAGCCAAATTATATCTAAGGCATAGGTAATTTTCAAGGAAACCTAGCAGATTACCAGAAAGACCATAAGATGGCAATTTCAATAGGAGAAGGGAGATTGGGATCTAATCAAAAGCACTAGATAAGTCCAGATATATACTATCAACCTCTCATCACTGCTCAAATGCCTTAAAGATACCGCCCAAATGAATTAACAGATTTGTATCTGTGGATCGTCCTTTGTTAAATCCGTGCTGATCCTCCCTTAAAAATGGAGTACACCATAAGACAAATTACAATGTAACAATTCTTTTGAATATCTTAGCTACTGGAGATAGCAGGGAAATTGGCCTGTAGCTAGATACATTAGATTTAGCACCCATTTTAAATATAGGGCATACATAAGCTGTTCTCCAGATATCTAGGACAAAACGGTTATGCAAACAAAGATTAAATAATCTGGCTATTACTGGTGCCAAAATATCCCGATATGCCTTCATGATGAGTGGGGGAACTCCATCTGGCCCTGGCAATAATGAGGGTTTCAATTTCCTAATTTCTAACGTCATCTCTGCACTTGTGACAGATGACAGATCCAAAGAATCACCTCCAGATGATATAGGAAACGGGTACTTTATAAGCCCAGTAGGAGGGGTAAAAGCTTCCTGAAGATGAGCATAGTAATGAATAAAAGCGTTGCCCACCTAAACCAGATCAGAGATCAGACTATTATTATGCAAGAGGGTAATACCCCAACAACATCATCTTTCAATCACTTAAATCCAAACTAAATTGACTGGGATGAATCCCACTTAGATAAGAGTTTTGTCAAATAATCTTGCCATGAACAAACCAACAGGCATTTAATGATAACCCGTGCCTCACAATAGCGTCCCTGCAAAATGGGTGAAAGTCGCTTCTTGTTCAAAGAAAAGAGTCTCTTCTTTAGCTTTTTGAAGTGAATAAGTTCAGTACTAAACCAATGTGGAAATGCCCTCAGACGCATAGAACCCCTTTTTATGGGTATACAAGCTGATATTGCTGACCCCAAAACGTGATAAATGCCCTCCACTCTGCCCCTGGGTCTACGTTTGAAAGTACAGCATCCGTAATTTACTTACTGTCAGCAGCATCAGTAATGTAGTTCAATATAATTCCCTAATTCCAGTGATATAGTGGCTGACCCACCAGGGGCTGTCTGCTTGTCATATTTACATAATGAAAGACAAATACTAGGGCTGGTTGAAACGAATCTAATTTAGAAAGTGGATGAACCACCTCATTTACAACACCCTCTAAATTGGAGAAGCACAGATCCAACAATCGACCCATGGAGTTGCCGATGAAGTTGAGTTGAGGTAACTTATTAAATGTTTTAAGAGTAATGAAAGACTGGGCCTTGGAAGTCTGGGACGATCCATAATAGTAAGGAACCTTGGTAGACCAATTGATAAGTAGGACATTAAAGACCCCTACAACAAATGTTGGTGACATGCTGGCTAATTTCACTGAAAGTGAGTCCAGCACTGAAGTAAATGTGGCTGTAGTTAAAGCTGGGGATAGATAGCAGGCAATTAATGTAAGATTACCATGCTCTGCCAAAATTATTGAGACTCACAAGACATGATCGGGAAAAGAAATGCTTAGGATTAACCTACAGTTGTGACCTAAGCTTGTTTGATTTATGCCAACAAGTAATACACCACCATGATAGGTGGATGATTTATCCTGACAAAACGCTATATAATTGTGTGGAAAATAAGCATGAGAAGAGATTTCGCCAGACAGTCAGGTTTCAGATAGCACAATAATATCGTAGGGTGTTAAAAGTAGATTGGAAAGAAAAGAGTGGCCCTTAGAACGCAAGCCCCTAACATTTCAAAATATATGCTGATATAGCTTTAATCCATTAGGGATGCTATTAATTGGGTTTACCCCTCTCACCCTGAAATTATCAAACGCTCCAATTCCTGCCAAATTATCCAATTAATACACACTATGAAGGTCATACAACCAACGTGACGCCCTCTAGTAATATGACTATGATTCTGGATTAAAGTTATGATTCTATTATGTATTGGAATAAAAATATTACAGAAAGTGAACTTTACCATTGATTTCTCTGTAAAAACTCAATTTTTCTTTTGACTATATCTCAATTTCTTATTAAGCTACAGCCATCCTGTTTTACACAATATTGTGCCGTTTTGCACTTGATGGGAGTGCATCCTTTCCTACATTCTCAAAAAAATTTACAGTTCAATGTTGTATAGGAGAGATAATTTCACTTAAAGTTTGTTTTCCCATTGATTTCAATGTAAAAACTCCATTTGTCGTTTTGCTATATCTTAATTTCTATTAAAAATACACCCATGCCGTTCTGCACATGATTGGAGTACCTCATTACCTACATTTTTGCAAAAATTTACATTTCGATGTTGTATTGGAGAGAAAATGAAACACAAAGTGTGTTTTCTCATTGATACAATGTAAAAACTCCATTTTTCATTTTAAAATATCTCAATTTCTATAATGGCTACAGCAATGCAATTTTGCACATGAATGGAGTACCACATTCTCAACATTCTGGATATGAGTTATTATTCTATTATCAATAGGCAAGAAAATAATGCACAAAGTGTTTTCCCATTGACTTTAATGGAAAAACTTAAACACATTTCTATTTTGAACAGGAGAGAAAATATTGCACAAAGTGTGTTTTCCCATATATTTAAATGTAAAAACTTCATTATTCGTTTTCCTATATCTAAATTACTATTAAACCTACAGCAATGCCATTTTGCACATGATTGGAGTACCACATTCCCTACATTCTTGCAATAATTTACAGTTCCATAATGTATTTGCAATATCACAATTTCTATTAAAGCTTCAGCCATGCGTTTTTCACATGAATAGAGCACCTCATTCTCTATATTCTCACAAAAATTTACAGTTCCATGTTGTATAGGAGAGCAAATGTAGCACTAAGTGTGTTTTGCCATTGATTTCAATGTAAAAACTCAATTCTTCTTTTTGCTACATATAATATTTTCAAATAAAGCTACAGCCATGGCGTTTTGCAAAGAATTGGAGTACATTATTCCCTACATTCTTGCAAAAATTTACAGTTTTATGTTGTACAGGAGAGAAAATATAACACAACGTGCGTTTTCTTGTTGATATCAATGTAAAATATCTATTTTTCCTTTTGCTGTATCTAAATTTATATTAAAGCTACACCTATGCCATCTTGCACATGGTTGGATTACCACCTTAACAACATTTTGGATAAAAGTTATGATTCTATTATGTATAGGAAATTAAATATTACACAAAGTTTATTTTTCCATTGATTTCAATGTAAAAACTCCATTTTTCTGTTTGCTATATCTCAATTTCTATTAAAGCTAAAGCCATGCCAATTTGTAGATGATTGGAGTGCCTCATTCCCTACATTTTGGTGAAAATTTACAGTTTAATGTTGTATAGGAGAGAAAATATCGCAAAGAGAGTTTACTTACTGATTTAAATGAAAAAACGACATTTTTCTTTTTGCTATATATCAATTTCCATTAAAGATACAGCCACGAGATTTGTCAAATGATTGGAGTACCACATTTTTAACATTCTGGATAAATGTAATTATTCTAATATGTATATGAAAAAATATCACACAAAGTGTGTTTTCCCATTGATTTCAATAGAAAAATTCCATGTTTCTTTTTGCTATATTTCAATTTCTATTAAAGCTGCAGCCTTACCACTTTGCACATGATTGGAGTACATCATTTCCTACTTTCTTACAAAAAATTCTGTTCTATGTGTTATAGGAGAGAAAATATCACAAAATGTGTGTTTTCATATTGATTTAAAAATAAAAATTCCATTTTTTTTCTTTTTGCTATATCTCAATTTCTATTAAACCTAGTGTGTTTTTACAAAGTGTGTTTTTACACTGATTTCAATCTAAAATCTCCATTTTTCTTTTTTCGTATCTAAATTTCCAATAAAGCTAAAGCCATGCCGCTTTGTGCATGATTTGAATACCACATTCCAAATATTCTCACAAATATTTACAGTTCTATGTTGCATAGCAGAGAAAATATCGCAAAACGTGTGTTTAGATATTGATTTCAAAATAAAAATTCCATTTTTTTTTTCTTTTTGCTATATCTCAATTTCTATTAAACCTAGAGCCATGCTGTTTTTCAAATGATTGGAATGCTTCATTCACTAATTTCCTGCAAATTTTTACAGTTCTAAGTGGTACTGGAGATAAAATATTTTGCAAAAAGTGTGTTTTCCCATTGATTTCAATGTAAAAACTCCATTTATCGTTTTACAATATCTCAATTTTTATTGAAGCTACAGCAATGCCGGTTTGCACATAAATAGAGTAACACATTTCCAACATTCTGGATAAAATTTGTAATTCTATTGTGTATAGGAGAGAAAATATCACACTAAGTATGTTGTCTTACTGTATTCAATGTGAAAACTCCATTTTTCTTTTTGCTATATCACAATTTCTATTAAAGCTACAGCCATGCTTTTTTCACATGATTGGAGTACCTCATTCCCTACAGTCTCGCAAATATTTTCAGTTTTATGTTCTATAGGAGGGAAAATATCGCACAACGTGTGTTTTCCTATTGATTTCAATCTAAAAATGCCATTTCTTTTCTTTTTGCTAAATCTCAATTTCAATTAAAGCTACAGCCATTTCGTTTTGCACATGAGTAAATGACCTCATTCCCTACATTCTCTAAACGATTTACTGTTGTGTGTTGTATAGGAAACAAAATATCACACAAAGTGTATTTTCCCAACTGATATCTATGTGAAAACTCCATTTTTCCTTTTTCCTAAATCGAAATTTCTATTAAAGCTACAGCCATGCCGTTTTGCACATGATTGGAGTACCACATTTTCAACATTCTGAAAAAATAGTTGTGATTCCATTGTGTATAGGAAAGAAAATATTGCACAAAGTGTGTTTTCCTATTGATTTTAATGTAGAACTTTTTTTTTATTTTTGCTATATGTTAATTTCTATTAACGCTCCTGTCACTTTGTTTTGCACATAATTGGAGTACATTATTCCCTACATTCTCAAAAAATTTACAGTTGGATTTTGTATAGTAGAGAAAACATTGTCCAAAGTTTGTTTTCTTATTGGTTTCAATATAAAAACCCCATTTTTCATTTTTCTATCAATCAATATCTATAAAAGCTACATCTTTGCAATTTTGCACATGATTGGATTACCTCATTCCCTACATTCTTTTAAATAATTTACATTCCCTACAGTTGCACACCACACCATTGATGGAGGTAATGGTGTGGGATGCAGCTAGGACCCACTTATGGAAAGGTGAACCAGTCATTAGGTTGTGGAAGTTGCCACAAAATTCACATGAATTCCAGCAGGAGATTATTACCCACATCAACTGGGATTGGAAAAGGTCAGCTGATGCCATGAGGGACAGGGTGGCCAGGAAGATTACACCATGTTTGTTATAAAGAATATGTTATGAAGAATACTGCTATGTTTGGCACAGCTAGAGTAGTAGGCTTATGCTCAAGGAGACAGATTTGTTTGTTAAATGAGGAGGTGGAAGCAGCCATTGATCAGAAAAGGCAGCATTTCATAGGTGGATGGAGATGCGGACCAGGATGCAATGACAGAGTATATACAGGAAAAGAAGCATGCCAGGAGTACTATTGCCCAGGTGCAACACCTAAAGTATGAGGTATTTTTATCAGAGCTTAGGGACTAAAGAAGGTGAGTGGGAAGTTTTTGACTAGCCAAGAGACCTGAAATAGAAGTAGTAAGCATGTCTCCAGGGCCAAAACGATCAAGGATGGGGATGGTGGGGTCTTATTCCAGCCAGAGGAGGTAACGAAGAGGTGAAAGGAATATTACAACAATCTCTTAAACACAGATACCAGTGAAATGGTCATTAACAGCATTCCTGCCACCACAGTAGCTTTGGACTTTGTGAGTGGGAAAGAAATAGTCAGGGCCTTGACAAAATGAAAGGACACAAAGCTGTAGGTCCTAATAAGATTCCCATTGACGTCTATCATAGCTTGGGGACCACAGGAATTACATGGCTGGGGAAGCTTTTCAATAAAATAGCCAGTGGGGACCAAATGCCATCTGCATGGCAAGAGAGTTGGATTGTCCCACTGCCCAAGAGCAAAGGTGATGTCCAGGACTGTGGGAACTATAGAGGAATTAAGCTAATGAGCCATTCTATGAAGCTGTGAGAGAAGTTCATAGAATGTCGTTTAAGGAATTGTACTAGTGTACAAAGAAACCAGTTTGGGTTTATGCCTGGTATATAAACAATGCAACTGATCTTTATTCAAAGACAAATGTTTGAGAAGCATAGAGCAGTAAAGAAGGACCTGCATGCAATCTTTGTGGATCTTGAGAAGGCCTATGATAGTGTCCCATTACAGGTAGTATGGGATGTTTTAAGAAGTAAGGGAGTGCATGAAGGGCATATCAGAATAATACAGTATATGTATAATGGCTCCACCACTAGGTTGAGGATGGCATGGGGGAATACTTGTGGTTTCAAGGTGAAGGTAGGGTTTCATCAAGGATCAGCTCTCAGCCCATATCTATTTGCTTTCACAATGGATGATCTGCTAACAGGAATAGGTAAATGAGCCACCAGTCCTTGGTGTTTGCTGACGATGTAGGAAGGTTAGAGTAGTCCCAAGTTGAGTTTCAATAGTGCTTACAGGACATCACAACAGCAATAACAAACGGGGGCCTTAAAGGGAACATGAAGAAAACAGTACTCAGCTTTCAATTGGAGTGGCCAGGAACAAGGGGATGTAGTTCATTAAGGAGATGAGGTGCTACCAGCAGTGAGTGAGTTTTGGTATCTAGGATCAGTGATTCAGAGCAATGGGGAAATCGATTTTGATGTAACCCAAAGAGCCAATGCTGGATGGCTAAAGTGGAGACAGGCAAGCAGGGTACTGTGTGACTGCAGAGTCCCAATAATGTTGAAAGGTAAGGTTTAAAAAACTGTAGTTAAACCCGTCATGCTGTTTGGATCTCAGTCCCTGGCAGTAAAGAAGAATCATGAGAGGAGAATGCAAGTGGCTGAGATGCAAATGCAGCGTTATATGAGTGGGGTGTCACGTGCTGACAGAGTCTGAAACGAGCATGTTAGAGGCAGCTTAGGGGTGAAGAAGATGAGAGAATATAGGTTGAGGTGGTATAAGAATATGATGCAAACAGGAAGAAGGAGCTCATGCCATATATAATGAGGCAACAGGTGGTGGGTGAATCAGGAGTACGAGGAGACCCAAACAGATATGGAAGCAGGGGGTACAGAGTAACATGATGGCATGTGGGGTGGGTAACAGCCTAGTTGGGGATAGACAGGAGTGGAGGAGTAGAACCTACAGTCCAAACCACACTATAGGTGGGACAAGGGTGTGATGATAATGTTGTATAGGAGAGAAAATATCAAACAAGGTGGTCTTTCCATTGATTTCAATGTAAAAATTCCATTTTTATTTGGTTATATCTGAATTTCTATTAAAGCTGCACCCATGCCGTTATGCACATTATTGGAGGACCACATTTCCTACATTCTGGCCAACATTTGTAGTTCTATCATGTACAGGAGAAAAAATTCACAATGTGTTTTTCTTCTTGCTTCTTGTGTTTCTCCCTTATTCTTTTTGCTTTATCTGAATATCTATTAAAGCTGCAGCCATGCCGTTTTGCACATGATTGGATTACCTCATTCCCTACATTCTTACAAAAATTTCCAGAGTATGTCTTTTTGTTATATCTCAATTTCTATTACCACTAAGACATGCCGTTTTGAACATTATTGGAGTACATCATTCCCTACATTCTTGCAAAAATTTAGAGTTCTATGTTGCATAGAAGAGAAAATATTGCACAAAGTGTGTTTTCCTTTTGATTACAATGTAGAAACTCTAGTTTTCTATTTGCTATATCTCAATTTCAATTAGAGCTACAGCCATGCCGTTTGAGAATGATTGGAGTACCTCATTCCCTACATTTTAGCAAAAACTTAGTTCTATGGTGTATAGAAGAGAAAATATCACACATTGCGTTTTCCCAGGAGATGTGAATTGCTTAGGACACACCAGTTCTCATCTAATCACTGAAGTTAAGCAACGCAAGCCCAGTTAGTACTGACATAGGTGGTCGCTCAGGAAAGCTGGTTACTGCTAATACGTAATAATGGTAACATTTGTGTAGCGTCTGTGCAGTCTCTGCATCAGAACTACACTGTGGATGGGGCTCTAATGACCTTGTAGTTGAAGAGCCCTAAAACATCAAAAAACAACAACAAACCAATGTGTTTTCCCATTGATTTCAATGTAAAAAAATCAATTTTTCACATAATGGGAGTACCTCATTCCCTATATTCTAACAAACATTTAAAGTTCTATGTTGTATAAGAGAGAAAATATTGCACAAAGTGTTTTTTCTCATTGATTTTAAAGTAAAAACTCCATTTTTCTATTCACTATATCTCAATTTCTATTAGAGCTACAGCCATGTCGTTTAGCACATGATTGGAGTACCACATTTTAAACAATCTGGATAAAAGTTATGATTCTAATATGTATAAGAGAGAAAATATTAAAACAAAGGGTGTTTCCCATTGAATTCAATGTAAAAACTCCATTTTCCTTTTTGCAATATCTCAATTTCTATTAAACCTACAGCCATGCCATTTTGCACATGATTGGAGTACCAAATTCCATACATTTTCGCAAAAATTTACAGTTCTATGTTGTATGGAAGGGAGCATATCACACAAAGTGTGTTTTTCCCATGATTTCAATGTAAAATATCCATTTTTCTTCTTCCTATTTCTCAATTTCTATTAAAGCAACTGCCATGTCGTTTTTCACATAATTTAAGGAACCTCATTCCCTACATTCTCATGAAAATTTACTGTTCTACGTTTTATAGGAGGAAAAATGTCTCAAAAAGTGTGTCCTCAAATTGATTTCTTTTAAAAACTCCATTTTTCTTTTTGCTATATCTGAATTTCTATTAAAGCTACAGGTATGCCATTTTGCACATGATTGGAGTACTTCATATCCTTTGGTCTTGCAAAAATGTACAGTTCTACGTTGTATAGAAGAGAAAATATTGCATAGTGTGTTTTTCTATTGATTTCAATGTAAAAACTTCATTTTTCTTTTTGCTATTTCTCTATGTCTATTAAAGCTACAGCCTTTCCATATAGAAAATGATTAGAGCACCTCATTCCCTACATTCTCAAAAAAAATTACAGTTTTATGTTGGGTAAGAGAGAAAATATCACACAAAGTGTGTTTACCTATTGATTTCAATGTAAAAACTCCCTTTTTCTGTTTGCCATATCTCAATTTCTATTAAAACTACAAGCATGCAGTTTTGCACATGATTGGAGTACCGAATTCCCTACAATCTCAACAAAATTTAAATTTCTACCTTAAATAGTTGAGAAAATATCGCACAAAGTGTGATTTCCCTTTAATTTCAATGTAAAAACTCCATTTTTCGTTTTCCTATATCTCAATTTCTATTAGAGCTACAGCCATAACGTTTTGCACATGCTTAGAGTACCACATATCTAACATTCTGGATTAAAGTTATGAATCTATTATATATAGGAAAGAAAACATTGCAAAAAGTGCGTTTTTTCATTGATTTCAATGAAAATCTCTTTTTGCTATCTCAGGTTCTCTCTTTGCTATATCTCAATTTCTATTAAAGCTACAGCCATGCCGTTTTGCACATAAATGGTGTGCTGCATTTCCAACATCATGGATAAAAGTTGTGATTTTATTACATATAGGAAAGAAAGTTTCACACAAAGTTTGTTTACTTATTGATTTTATTGGAGAAATTCCATTTTTAATTTTGCTATATCTCAATTTCTGTTAAAGCTAAAGCATTGCCATTTTGCGAATTATTGGAGTACCTCATTTCCTATCATTCCTACAAAATTTGCAGATGTATGTTGTATAGTTTAGAAAATATTGCACAATGTGTGTTTTTCCATTAATTTCATTGTAAAAACTCTATTTTTCTTTTAGCTATATCTAAATTTCCATTAAAGCATGCAGCAATGCCATTTTGAGCATGATTGGAGTAACACATTCCCAACATTCTGAAAAAAAAGTCATGATTCTCTTATAAATACGAATAAATATTTCACACAAGGTGTATTTCCTCATTGATTTCAATGTAAATACTCCGTTTTTCTTTTTACTATATCTAAATTTCTATTCAAGCTACAGCCATGCCGTTTTGCACATGATAGGTGTACCTCATTCCATGCATTCACACAAAATATCAGAGTTCTATGTTGTATAGGAAAAAAAATATCGCACAAAGTGTGTTTTCCGATTTATTTCAATGTAAAAACTCCATTTTTCTTTTTTCCATATCTTAATTTTTTTATAAGCAGTAGCCATGCCGCATTGCACATGATTGGAGTACTACATTCCGAAAATTCCGAACATTCACACAAAGTGTGGTTTCTCATTGATTTCAATGTCAAAACTCCATTTTTATTTAAGCGACATCCAAGAGGTTTTGCACATGATTGATGTACCACATTTGCAACATTGAAGTACCAATTCTATTGCATATAGGAGAGATAATATCGCAACAAGTGAGATTTCTCATTGATATTAATGTAAAAACTCAAAATTTCTTTTTGCTATATCTGAATTTCTATTAAATCTACAGCCGTGCGTTTTGCACATTATTAGAGTATCAAATTTCCAATATTCTGAATAAAAGTTATGATACTATTAAGTCATCATCATCATCTTCGAACCCTCCTCCCACCAGTGGCAGGGTCGGGTCTGTGGGTTCTTAACCTCCACTCCCGCCTATCCCCACCAGGTCCCTCGCCACCCTGCATGTCATCATGTCCCCCTGCACCACCTGCTCCGACGTCCGTTTTGGTCTTCCCCTACCTCTGGAGCCCCCAATCACATGCATACCTATAATGGACCAAATGAGCTCCTCCTCCCCTCTCCTCATCGCATGCCCATACCACCTCAACCGCCTCTCCCTCATCTTTTCCGCAATGTCTTCCACCCCCAAGCTACCTCTAATGTAATCACTACCGACTCTGTCAGCTCGGGACACCCCTGTCATGTAAAGCAGCATTCACATCTCAGCCTCCTGCATTCTCCTTTCATGGTTCTTCCTAACTGCCCAACACTCTGAGCCATATAGCAAAGCAGGCCTAACGACTGTTTTGTAAACTTCACCTTTTAACTTTATGGGGACCCAGTGGTCGCACAGGACACCACTTGCCTGCCTCCAATTCAGCCATCTGGCATTAATCCCATGGGTCACGTCTGAATCTATCTCCCCATTGCTCTGGAATACTGATCCTAAATAACGAAACTCTTGCACCACTGGTATACCCTCACTGCCACGGTGGATCTCACCTCCTTCCCCTGGCCACTAAAATTGAAAGCTAGGTACTCTGTCTTCTTCATGTTTACTTTTAGACCCCCTCTCTCCATTGCTGTCTTAATGTCCTGTAGGCCCTTTTGTGCATTCTCCTTGGACCCCTCAAGCTTCCCCATGTCATCAGCAAATACCAGGCACTGAGGGGCCCATTCTCCTACTCCTGTCAGCAGCTCATCCATTACTAAAGTGAATAGAGATGGGCTAATAGCTGACCCTTGATGCACACCAACCTGGACGTTGAAGCAAGCAGTGTTTCCCCATGCTGTCCTCACCCTAGCAATGGAGCCCTCATACATATCCTGCACTATCTTAATATGGCCTTCATCAACTCCTTTCTTCTTTAAAACACTCCATTGCACCTGTCTAGGGACACTATCACATGCCTTCTCCAAGTCAATGAATACTGCATGGAGGTCCTTCCTTGCTGCTCTATGCTTCTCTATCATCTGTCGTAGAATAAAGATTGGTTCCATGGTGGACCTACCAGGCATAAACCCAAATTGGTTTCCTCGGACCCTAGTCTGGGGTCTGAGGCGACATTCTATGACTCGCTCCCACAGCTTCATAGAATCCCTCATTAGCTTTATGCCTCTATAGTTTCCACAGTCCTGGGCATCACCTTTGCCCTTGAACAGTGGAACTATCCTACTCTCACGCCATTCAGCTGGCATCCTGTCACCATTTCCTAACTTATTTATAAGCTTCCCTAGCCATGTGATTCCTATAGCCCCCAAGGTGTGCCAAACATCAATGGGGATCCTATCTTGGCCAACCGCTTTGTGACCTTTCATTCTTCGAAGGGCTGTGACTATTTCCTCTGCCCTCACAATGTTCACTACCTGTGTAGTTATTGGGTTTCTGTCTGTGGTTTCTGCATGGGTGGTAGTATTTAAGAGACCATGGTAGTATTCCTCCCACCTTTTGATTACCTCTGCTGGTTGGAACACGACCCTACCATTAGTATCCTTGACTGTTATAACCCTGGTAACATCTTTACTTGTTCTATCCCTGGTCTTGGCCAGTCTAAAAACTGCATTCTCTCCTTCCCTTGTCCCCAACTTTTCATATAAGGTCTCATACTTCAAGGTACTTGGCCAAGGCAATGGCACTCCTAGCACGTTTCTTTGCCTGAACATAGTCTGTCTTTGAGGCCTGATCCCCTATTTCCCTCCACCTATTGAAAGCTGCCTTCTTAAGTTTTACAGCAGCATCCACCTCCTCATTCCACCACCAAGTCTGCCTACCCTGATAAGTTCCTCCTATTATAGCCTTACCTAACAGTGCCTCTTCACAACTCCTAATCTTCCTAGCAACCCTGTCCCACATGGCATTGGCTGACCCATCCCAGTCCCAGTCTACCTTGATGAGAACCTGCTGCTGGAATTCCTCTGCCTTGGTGGGCAATGTCCACCACCTAATAACTGATTCTCCTTCCCAGGTATGTCTCCTAACTGTCCCCTTCATTAGTAATTCTATAATAAGAAGCTTATGGCCACTTTCCTTCTGAAAGTCCTCACTGGGTAGTGCCCAGCAGTCTTGGATCTCAGCCCTGTGCTGCTTTCTAATCATGAAAAAGTCTATTTGGGACCTCCCCTGTGGTGACTGGAAAGTGATTAGGTGCTTTCCCTGCTTTTTAAACCATGTATTGGCCAATGCAAGGCCATGTGCTCTTGCTGTGTCAAGGACCTTCTGCCCCTCAAGGTTGATAATACCATATCCACATCCCCCATGTACCTCCTCATATCCCTGACCATCATTCCCAACATGTGCATTAAAGTCACCCCCAATAATTAGCTGCTCATTTCCCCTGCCCTGTCTAATAGTGCTGTCAGCTGACTGAACCACCTCATCAAAATCCTTCCAAAAAGCTTCTTTAATTGTGTCACCCAGGCCAGCTTGTGGGGCATATGCACTTATGAGGTGGAGCCCTATACCTTTCCAAACTACTGTAACTAACATTAACCTGCTGCTAACTCTCCTAACTGAAGTTATCCCCTGCTGCAAATCCCTGCTTAATATAATACCCACCCCATTTTGACCCCCAACACTACCTGTGTAGATCAGCTTGTATCCCTCCCCCAGGGCCCTTGACCTATTACCCTTCCACCTAGTCTCCTGGAGGAATGCAATGCTGATCTTCCTATGCTTTAGGGTTTTCACTATTTCTCCAGTTTCCCCTGAGAGGGTCCCAATATTCCATCTCCTAGTCTTAGCATGGCCTCCCTATTTGGTGGGACAGTACTGACTGGGGTCACCCCAGTCAGACGTCTGGAACCCGCAGTAATAGTGGTAGGGCTACCTGTGGGGGGTGCCGTCCAACCGCACAGGAGACACTCATCAAAGATCTTAACATTGCCAAGTGAGTGGAGGTCTCACACTCACTTGACGGATCCCCTCAGACTATGCCAGAGGGCTGCAGATCTGGGACTGCATGCCCACTAGGCAACACAACCAATAATAATAATGAAGATAATAATAATAATTCTAATTCTAAAATAACCAATAAAATTTAACACTTGAATGTTAATTAAAGAAAAGTTTTAAATAACAATTTTTTCTGCACGGGTTGTTGTGGGGCTGCAAACGCAGCATGCTCGCCGGCAATGCTGACGATGCACGCTGTGAAGCTGCACAACGGGAGTGAGAGAAAATCCCACGAGGTTAGGCTTAACCGCCAAACTTCACAAAAAGTGAGACTGCCTTGAAAAAGGCGGTTTTCACCCTGAAGATTTTTATAAATTCTCAAAATTGCCAAAAAATTCGACAGCCAAGAGGAAAGCAGAAGCACAAGGGACTAGCGCCACCTAGTGATCCAAAAATTATGATGCTATTAAGTATAGGAGAGAAAATATCACAAAAAGTGTGTTTTCCCATTTAATTCAATGTAAAAACTCCACTTTTCATTTTGCTATATATAAATTTTTATTTAAGCTACAGCCACGTCATTTTGCACATGATTGGAGTACCTCATTCCTTACATTTCTGCAAAAATTTACAGTTCTATGTTGTATAGGAGAGAAAATATCGAAAAGTGTTTTTTCCCTTTCATTTCAATGTAAAAACTCAATTATTTTTTTTTGCCCAATCTCAATTTCTTTTAACGCCACAGCCATGCCGTTTTGCACATGATTGGAGTACATCATTCCCAACATTCTCACAAAATTTTAAAGTTTTATGTTGCATAGAAGAAAAAATACCACACAAACTGTGTTTTTTATTGATTTCGATGTAAGAACTTCATATTTTCTTTTGCTATATCTCAATTTCTATTACAGCTACTGCCCTTGCGTTTTGCACATGATTAGAGTACATCATTCCCTACATTCTTGCAAAATTTTACTGTTTTATGTTCCATAGGAGAGATGTAAGAACTCCATTTTTTTTCTCTTTGCTGTATCTCAATTTCTATTTAAGCTACATCCTTGCCACTTTACACATGATTGAAGTACCTCATTCCCTACCTTCTCTCAAAATTTTACAGTTCTATAATGTATACGATAGATAATTTCACACAAAGTGTATTTTCCCATTTATGTCAATTTAAAAACTCCATATTTCTTTTTATTATATCTCAATTTCCATTAAAGCTGCAGCCATGCCGTGTTGCACATGATAGGAGTATCTCATTCCCTACATTCTTGCAAAAATTTACATTTCTAAGTTTTATGGTGAAAAAAATATTCACAAAGTGTTTTCCCATCGATTTAAATTTAAAAACAATTTTTATTTTGGCTATATCTCAATTTCTATTAAAGCTACAGATATGCCATTTTATACATTATTGGAGTACCTCATTACCTACATTATTGTAAAAATTTACAGTTCTATTTTGTATAAGAGAGAAAATATTGCAAGAAGTGAATTTTCCCTTTGATTTAAATGCAAATTCTCCATTTTTCATTTAACTACATCTGAATTTGTATTAAAGCTACAGCCATGACGTTTTGCACCTGATTTCAGTACCTCATTCCCTACATTCTTGTATAAATTTACAGTTCTATGTTGTATAGGAGAGAAAATATCGCACAAAGTGTGTTCTACAATTGATTTTAATGGAGAAACACCATTTTTCTTTTTGCTATATCTCAATTTTTAATAAAGCTACAGCCACGCCGTTTTGCAAATGATTGGAGTACATTATTCCCTACATTGCTGCAAAAGTTTATTGTTCTATTTGTTATAGGAGAGAAAATATTGCACAAAGCGTTTTCTCATTGATTTCAATTTAAAAACAATTTCTATTAAGGATACAGATAGGCCGTTTTGTACATGATTGGAGTACCTCATTCCCTACATTCTCACAATAATTTATAGTTATATGTTGTATAGGAGAGAAAATATCGCACATAGTGGGTTTTCCTATTAATTTAAATGTAAGAACTCCATTTTTTTTGCTATATCTCAATTTAAATTAATGCTACAGCCATGCCATTTTACACATGTTTGGATTACCTCATTCTGTGCATTCTAGCTAAAATTTACATTCCTATGTTGTATAGGAGAGAAAATATCGCACCAAGTGGGTTTTCCCCGTTGATTTTAAGGCAAAAATTTCATTTTTCGTTTTCCTATATCTCACTTTCTATTAAAGCTACAGCCATGTTGTTTTCAAAATGTTTGGAGTACACCATTCCCTACATTCTTGCAAAGATTTACAGTGCTATGTGGTGTAGGAGAGAAAATATTGCACAAAGTGTATTATCTTATTGATTTCAACATAAAAATTCCATTTTTGGTTTTTCTATATCTCAATTTCTATTAAAGCTACAGCCATGCCGTTTTGCAAATGATAGGAGTTCCTTATTCCATACATTCTTGCAAAAATTTCCAGTTCTATGTTTTATAGGAGAGAAAATATCCCAGAATGTGTGTTTTCTTATTGATTTTATTGGAAAACCTCCACTTTTCCTTTTGCTATACTTCAATTTATAATAAAGCTACAGTAATGCTGTTTTGCACATGATTGTAGTACTTCATTCTTTACATTATCTCAAAAATTTACAGTTCAGTGTTGTATAGGAGAGAAAATATTTCTCAAAGTGTGTTTTCCTATTGATCTCAAAGTAAAAGCTCCATATTTCGTTTTGCTATATTTCAATTTTTTTAAAGCTACAGCCATGCAGTTTTGCTCATGATTGGAATACAATATTCCAAACATATCAGATAATATCTCAATTTCTATTACAGCTGCAGTTACCGCCATGCTGCTTTTCACATTTTTGGACTACCTCATTCCCTACATTTACATAAAAATTTATAGTTCTAGGTTGTATAAGACAGAAAATATTGCACAAAGTGTGTTTTCTTATTGATTTCAATGTAACAACGCCATTTTTCATTTTTTTTATATCTCAATTTCTATTAAAGCTGTAGCCATGCCATTTTGCACATGATTGGAGTACCACATTCCCTATATTCTGGCAAAAATTTGTATTTCAATTATGTATAAGAGACAAAATGCATATCATGGGATTTCCCAGTTGATTTCAACAGAAAAACTTCATTTTTCTTTTTTCTATATCTCAAATTCTATTGAAGCTACAGGCATGCTGTATTGCACATGATTAGAGCATCTCATTTCCTACATTGTGGCAAAAATGTACAGTTCAATGTTGTGTAGACGAGAAAGTATCACACAAAGTGTGCTTTTAAATTGAATTTAATGTAAAAATGCAATTTTTCTTTTCACTATATCTCAATATCTATTAAAGCTACAGCCATGGCATTTTGCACATGATTGGAGTACCTTATTCCCTACATTCTCACTAAAATTTACTGTTTAATTTGGTATAGTAAAGAAAATTTTCCACAAAGTGTGTTTTTCTATTGATTTCAATATTAAAACTCCATTTTTTGCCATACCTCAAATTTATATTACAGCTACAGCCATTCCGTTTTGCACCTGATTGGAGTACCTCATTTCCTACATTATCACAAAAATTTACAGTTCTATGTTGTATAGGAGAGAATGAATGGCTCAAAGTGTGTTTTCCTATTTATTTCAATGTAAAAACCATTTCTCTCTTTGCTATATCTGAATTTATATTAAAGCTGCAGCCATTACGTTTTGCGCTAGATTGGAGTACTGCAATGCCTACGTTCTTCCAAAAATTCACTTTTCTATATTGTATAGGAGAGAAAATATCGCACAAAGAGTGTTTTCGTATTGATTTAATTGTAAAAACAAATTTTCTTTTTGTTATCTCTTATTCTCTATTAAAGCTGCAGCTATGCTGTTTTGCATGTGATTGGAATACCTCATTCCCTACATTTCTGCAAAAATTTACACTTCTATATTGTGTAGAAGAGAAAATATTACACAAAGTGTGTTTTCCAATTGATTTTCATGTAAAAACCATTTTTCTTTTTGCTATTTATCAACTTTTATTAAAGCTACAGCCATGCCATTTTGCACATGATTTGAGTACCTCATTCTCTACATCCTTGCAAAAATTTATAGTTCTGTTCTTCTGGAGAGAAAATATCACATTAAGTGGGTTGTTTTCCATTGATTTCAATGTAAAAACTACATTTCTTCTTTTTGCTATATCTAAACTTCACTTTAAGCTACAGCCATGCCGTTTTGTGCATGATTGGAGTACCACATTCCCAACATTCTGAATATTACTTATGATTCTGGTATGTATAGAAAAGAAAATATCCCGCAAAGTGTGATTTCCCATTGATTTTTATATAAAAACTTCATTTTTTTTTGCTATATCTCGAGATTATTAGGTGCCGCTAGTCTGTCGTGCTTCTGCTTTCCTCTTGGCTGTTGAATTCTTTCGCATATTTGGGAAATTACAAAATCTTTAGGGTGAAAACCGCTATTTTCAAGGTAGTCTCACCCCCAATGTTCCTGATATACGGTAGGACTGTGGGTGTTGTATTGTTTAAATGGTTGGGGAACTTTTTGGCAGTTAATACTAACCTAATGGGATTTTTTTTCTATATATAAATTTTTATTAAAGCTACAGCACACTGCGTTTGCAGCCCCACAACAACCCCTGAAGCAAAATTTTTCTTTGATAAAAATTTAAGTGTTTAATTTCTATTAGTAATTTCAGAATTATTATTATTATTATTATCATCATCATTATTATTATTGGTTGTGTTGCCTACGGGGCATACACTCCTAGATCTGCAGCCCTCTGAGGATGGGTAAGCCAATGCTATGTGGGAAAGGGTTGCTAAGAAGATTAGGAGTTGTGGAGAGGCATTTTTAGGTAAGGCTACAGTAGGAGGAACTTATAGGGGTCGGCAGACTTGGTGGCGGAATGAGGAGGTGGAAGCTGCCATAAAACTTAAGAAGGTAGCTTTCAATAGGTGGAGGGAAAGAGGGAATCAGGCCTATGAAACAGACTATTTTCAGGCCAAGAAACATGCCAGGAGGCCCATTGCCTTGGCCAAGTACCAGAAGTATAAGGCCTTATATGAAAAGTTTGGGACAAGGGAAGGAGAGAATGCAGTTTATAGACTGACCAAGACCAGGGAAAGAACTAGTAAGGATATTACTAGGACTATAACAGTAAAGGATACTAATGGTAGGGTCCTGTTCCAACCAGCAGAGGTAATCAAAGGGTGGGAAGAATACTACCATTGTCTGTTAAATACTACCACCCATGCAGAAACCACAGACAGAAACCCAATCACTACACAGGCAGTGAACAGGGTTAGGGTAGAGGAAATAGTAACAGCCTTTCAAAGAATGAAAGGTCACAAAGTGTTAGGCCCAGATAGTATCCCCATTGATGTTTGGCACACCTTGAGGGCTACAGGAATCACATGGCTAGGAAGGCTTTTCAATAAGTTAGCAAATGGTGACAGGATGCCATCGGAATGGCTGGAGAGTTGGATAGTTCCACTGTTCAATGTCAAAGGTGATGCCCAGGACTGCAGGACGTCTATGAAGCTGTGGGAGCAAGTAATAACATGTCGCCTCATAGACCAGACTAGGGTCTGAGGAAACCAATTTTGGTTTATGCCTGGTAGATCAACCATGGAAACAATCCGTATTCTATGACAGATGATAGAGAAGCACAGAGCAGCAAGGAAAGACCTCCACACAGTATTCATTGACCTGGAGAAGGCATATGATAGTGTCCCTAGACAGGTGCTATGGAATGATTTAAAGAAGAAAAGAGTTGATTAAGGCCATATTAGGATAGTGCAGCATATGTATGAGGGCTCCATTGCTGGGGTAAGGACAGCATAGGGAAACACTGCTTGCTTCAGCGTCCAGGTTGGTATGCATCAAGAGTCAGCACTTAGTGCAAATCTATAACTCTAGTATTGGATGAGCTGCTGGCAGGAGTAGGAGAATGGGCCCCTCAGTGCCTGGTATTCGCTGATGACATAGGGAAGCTGGAAGCTTTGCTCATGATTGGAGTACCTCATTCTCTACATTATCACAAAAAATTAATGTTCTATGTTGTGTAGGAGAGAAAATATCGCACCAAATTTGTTTTCCCATTGATTTCAATGTAAAAACTCCATTTTTCATTTTGTTATATCTCACTTTCTATTAAAGCTACAGCCATGCCGTTTTAAACATGACTGGGGAAACACATTCCCAACACTATCAATAAATGATATGACACCATAATGCATAGGAAAGAAATATCGATCAAAGTGTGTTTTTTATTGATTTCAATGTAAAAACTACATTTTTCTTTTAGATATATCTCAATTTCTATTAAAGCTACAGCCATGCCATTTTGCACATGATTGGAGTACCTCATTCCCTACATTCTTGCAAAAGTTTTCAGTTGTATATTTTATAGGAGAGAAAATATAGCACAAAGTATTTTTTTCTTATTGATATCAATATAATAGCTCCATTATTCTATTTGCTATATATAAATTTTTATTAAAGCTACAGCCATGCCATTTTGCAAGTGAATGCAGTACCTCATTCCGTACATTCTTGCAAAAATTTGCAGTTCTATGTTGTATAGAAGAGAAAATATCGAACAAATTGTGTTTTCTCATTGATTTCCATGTAAAAACTCCATTTTTCTGGTGTATCTCAATTTCTGTTAATGCTACAGCCATGCCGATTTGCACGTGATTGGAGTGCCTCATTCCCTATATTGTTGCAAAACTTTACAATTGTATGTTGTATAGGAGAGAAAACATCGCCCAAAGTGTGATTTCCCATTGATTTAAATGAAAAAATTCCATTTTTCTTTTCAATATATCTCAAATTCTATTAAAGCAACAGCCATGCCGTTTTGTACATGACTGGAGTACCACATTCCCAACATTCTTAATAAAAGTTACAATTCTATTATGAATAGTATAGAAAATATTGCCCAAAGCATGTGTTCCCATTGATTTTAATGTAAAACTTCATTTTTATTTTTGCTATATCTCAATATCTCTATCTCATTTCCATGCCGTTTTGAACATAATTGAAGTACGTCATTCCCTACATTGTGAAACTTAAATTTCTATGTTATATATGAGAGAAAATATCAAAAAATTGTTTTTTACATGGATTTTAATGTTAAAACTCCATCTTTCTCTCTGCTATATCTCAGTTTTTATTAAAGCAACAGCCATGCAGTTTTTCACATAATAGGAGTACCTCATTCCCTACATTGTGAAAAAAATTTACAGTTCTATGTTGTATAGCAAAGAAAAAATCGAACAAAGTGTGCTTTTCCAATTGATTTCAATATAAAAACGCCATTTTTCTTTTCAATATATCTCAATTTTTATTTAAGCTACTGCCATGCTTTTTTGCATATTATTGGAGTATTTCGTTCATTGCATCATTGCCAAAATTTACAGTTCTATGTTTTATAGCACACAAAATATAGCACAAAGTGTGCTTTTCCAATTAATTTCAATGTAAAAACTCCAGTTTTTTTTTTGCTATATATCAATTTCTATTCAAGCTACTGCCATGCTGCTGTGCTCATGATTGGAGTGCAACATTCTCAACATTCTGAATAAAAGGTAAGATTCTATTATGTATAGAAAAGAAAATATAACACCATGTGTTTATTCCCTTAATTTCTCTTAAAGCTGCCACCATGTCATTTTGCACATGATTGAAGCACCTCATTTGCAAAAATTTACAGTTCTATGTTGTATGGGACAAAATATATCGCACAAAGTGTGTTTCCCTATTGATTTCAAAGTAAAAACTCCATTGTTCTTTTTGCTATATCTCAATTTTAATTAAAGCTACAGCCATTGAATTTTGCAAATCATTGGAGTACCACATTCCCAACATTCTGGATAACAGTTATGATTTTATTATGAATAGGAAAGAAGATATTGCAGAAAGTGTGTTTTCCCATAGATTTTTATTTAAAAAGTCCATTTTCTTTTTTGCTATATCTCAATTCCTATTAAAGCTACAGCCAAGACGTTTTGCACATGTTTGGGGTAACTCATTCCGTACATTATCAAATAAATTTTCTGTTCTATGTTGTATGGAGAGAAAACATCACACAAAGTGTGTTTTCCCAATGATTGAAATCAAAAAACTCCACTTTTCTTTTTGCTATATCTCAATTTCTATTAAAGCTACAGCCATGCCATTTTGCCCATAATTGCAGTACCACATTCCCAACATTCTGGATAAGGCTGATGATTCTGTTATGTATAGCAAAGAAAATATCTTAAAAAGTGTTTTTTTCAAATGATTTTAATATAAAAACTCCATTTTTCTTTTTGCTATATCTCAATTTCTATTAAAGCTACAGCCATCCCGTTTTGCACATGATTGGAGTACCTTATTCCTTACATTCTCATAAAAATTTACAGTTCCATGTTATATAGGAGAGAAAATATCGCCCAAAGTTTGTTTTTCCATTTATTACAATGTGAAAACACTATTTTTCTTTTTGCTTTAGCTCAATTTCTTATAAATCTACAGCCATGCCATTTTGCACGTGATCGGAGGACCTCATTTCCTACATTTTTACAAAAATTAAGAGTTCTATGTGGTGCAGGAGAGACAATATCATACAGGATGTTTTCCCATTGCTTTGAATGTGAGAAGTAGATTTTTCTTTTCCTGTTAATAAATTTCCATTTAAGATAAATCCATGCCCTTTTACTACTTGATAGGAGTACCTCGTTCCCTACATTCTCACAAAAATTTACAGATATGTGTTGTATAGAAGAGAAAATATCGCACAAAGTGTGTTTTCCCTTTGATTTCAAAGGAAAAACTTCATTTTTCTTTATACTATATCTCAATTTCTACTAAAGCTACAGCCATGCCACTTTACACATGATCGGAGTACCTTATTCCCTACATATTCCCAAAAATTTACAGTTTTGTGTTGTATAGGAGAGAAAATATCGCACAAAGTGTATTTTCCTATTGATTTAAATGTGAAATCTCCATTTTTATTTTTGCTATATCTCAATTTCTAAAAAATCCTAAAGCCATTCTGTTTTGCACATGATTGGAGTACCTCATTCCTGCAAATACTTACAGTTCTACGTTGCATTGGAGAGAAATAATAACACAAAGTGTGTTTTCCCATTGATTTCTATTTAAAAACTGCATTTTTCTTTATGCTTTATCTCAATTTCTACTAAAGCTACAACTATGCCGTTTTGCAGATGATTGGAGTAACCCATTTTCTACATACTCACAAAAATTTACACTTCTTGGTTTTGTGGAGAAAAAAAAATCACACAAGGTGTTTTTTTTTCATTGATTTCAATGTAATAGCTGCATCTTTCATTTTGCTATATCTCAATTTTTTTTAAAGCTACAGCAAGCCGTTTTGCACATGAATGCAGTACCTCATTCCCTGTAATGTTGCAAAAATTTACAGCTCTACGCAGTATAGGAGAGAAAATATTAATCAAAGTGTGTTTTCCCATTGATTTAAATCTAAAAGCCCCTATTTTTCTTTTTGCTCTATCTTAATTTCTATTAAAGCTACAGCCATGCCATTTTGCACATAATTGTGGTACCACATTCCCAACATTCTAGATAATAGTGATGATTCTTTTATGTATAGGAAAAAATTTTCACACATAGTGTGTTTGCCTATTGAGTTTATTGAAAAAAAAACATTTTTATTTGTTATATCTCAATTTCTATTAAAGCTATAGCCATACCGTTTTGCACATTATTTTGGTACCATATTCCCAATATTCTGGATAAAAGTTATGATTCTATTATGTATAGGAGAGAAAATATCGCTCAAAGTGTGTTTTCCCCTTGATTTCAATTTAAAAACTCCAGTTTTCTTTTTGCTATATCTCAATTTCTATTAAAGCCTCAGCTATGCCGTTTTGCACATGAATGGAGTACCTTATTCCATACATCATCATCATCCTCAAACCCTTATCTCACCTGTGGAGGTGTCGGATCTACAGGTTCTAGCCCTCTACTACTGTCTATCTCCCACCAGGTCCCCATCCACTCTGCAAACTGCCATATCCCTATGGACGATCTCCTCCCACATCAATTTCAGTCTCCCCCTGCCCTGGGTGCTCCCTACCACCTGCATTCCTAGTATGGCCTAGACGATCTCTTCATTTCCTCATCTCATTAATTGACCATACCACCGCAGCCTATTTTCCCTCACCGTTTTGGCAATGTCCACTACCCCAGACTACCTATAACATATGCAGTCCTAATTCTATCTGCTCTCAACACCAGACTCGTGTACCACAGCATTTTCATCTCCACTACTTGCATTCCAGTTACATGGCCTTTCCTCACTGCCCAGCACTGTGAGCCAACAAGCATAGCTGGCCAAACCGCTTGTCTTATAGAACTTCCCTTTCAACTTGATTGGGACCCTTCTATCACACAGGACTCCACTTGCCTGTTTCCATTGCTTCTATGGGTAACATCCAAGTCTATCTCCCTACTGCTTTGAAAATTTGATCCTAGGTACTTTACCTCCTGCACTTCTTTACCAGTTAACCCCTTGAGCATATGTCCTCATCGTTTTCTTGACCCTTCCAAATGAAAGCTAAGTGTTCAGTCGTATTCATGTTAATCTTTAGCCCTCCCTTTTCCATTGCTTCTCTTATGTCTGTTAGTCCCTTCTCTATCTGCTCTCTGCAAATGCCAGGCACTGTGGGGCCCATTTTTCCACACCAGTCAGCAGTTCATCCATAACCAGGATGTAAAGGTATGGGCTAAGTGCTGAACCTTAGTGCACCCCAACTTTCACTGGGAAGCCCCCAGTATTTCCCCCAATTGTCCTTACCCTGGCTAAGGAACCATTATACATATCCTTGACTATTCTAATAAACCCTTCTTCTACCTCCTTTTCTGTAATACTTCCCAAACAACCTTTTTTCAATACTGTCATAGGCTTTCTCCAGGTCGATAAAGATGGCATGGAGATCTTTATTTGCTGCCATATGCTTTTCCAACATCTGCCTGAAAATGAAGATTGGCTCCATTGTTGACTTTCCCTGGCATAAACCCAAACTGAATTGCATGGACACTAGTACTATCCCAGAGGCGACGCTCCATTACTCTCTCCCAGAGCTTTATGAAGTGGCTCATTAGCTTTATACCTCTATAGTTGCCACACTCTTGGACATCCCCTTTACCCTTGTAGAGTGTTAGTATCTAAGTCTCATGCCATGCAGTTGGCATTCTCTCTCCTCTAGCTATCTTATTGATACTGTTTCACTAGCCACATGGTACCTGTCCTCCCTGAGCTATGTCATCCTTCAATGGGGATTCCATCTGGGCCTACAGCTTTTCGACATTTCATCTTCCTAAGTGCCCTGGTTACTTCCTCCTCAGTTACACCATTCACTACCCCTGCTGGTGCAGGATTGGTGGCAATGTACTCACCTCCTCAACTTCATTCAAGAGGTTTTGGAAGTACTCCTCCCACCTCCTCTTTACCATTGTTGGAGAGAGCAGGGCCCCACCTATGCTATCCTTCACTGTTATTGCTCAGGGTATATCTTTTGCTGCCTTATCTCCAGCCTTGGCCAGTTTGAAACTCCTTAGTCCCTAACTGCTCATAGAGAGCCACACACTTCTGATGCTTGGCCAGGGCAATCTTCCTCCTAGCAGTGGTCTTGGCCTGCATATACTGAATCTTTGATGCCTGGTCCCCTATCTCCTGCCACCTTTGGAAAGCAACCTTCTTTTGATTGATGGCTGCTTCTACCTATTCATTCCACTACCATGTTTGCCTGTTACCCTGGACTGTGCTTCCCACTCTACTCTGCCCCAGGATGGTTTTCCCACTAGCTCTAATTTTTCTGGCAACCCTGTCACACCTGGCATCTGTTGTCCCTTCCCAATCCCAGTCAACCTGCCTGTGTACTTCTTGTGAAAATTCCTCTGTGTTGGTGGGTAGTTTCTGCCACTTGATAACCTGCTCTCATTTCCAAGAATGTGTCTTGCCTGCTGCTTTCACTAATATTTCTAACATTAGTAGCCAATGGCCACATTCCTTTTGGAAATTTTCACTGGGAAGTGCACAGCAATCATGAACCTCTGATCTATGCCTCCCTCTGACCATGAAGAAATCTATTTGTGACATCCCTTGTGGTGACTGGTATGTGATTAGTTGCTTGTCCCTTTTGCTAAACCATGTGTTTGCCAATGTGAGGCCAAGTGCATTTGCTGTGTCAAGGATTTGCTGCCCATCTGTTCTTCCTGTTCCATACCCCTCATTCCCATGGACCTCCCCATAACATTGGCTGTCTTTCCCTACATGCCCATTAATATCCCCCAATAACTAATCGTTCATTCCCCTGGCATAGCCCTACTGGTGCCTCCAGTGAGAGCACCAACTCCTCAAACTCATTTTGGAAGAAATCCTTTGTTGGTTCATCCAGCCCTGCCTGGGGGGGCATATGCACTGATAAGGTGAAGCACTACTACTCTCCACAGCACTGTAATCCCTTGTTTAAGCTCACTATCCAAAACTATGCCCACCCCTTTTTGCCCCCCTTCACTGGCAGTATATATAAACTTGTATCCCTCCCCAAGGGGCCTTAATCTATTCCTTCTCCAATTAGTTTCTTGGAGGAAAGATACCTGGATCCTCCATCGCCTTTAAGTGTTAACTAGTTCTTCTGATTTACCTGTAAGGGACCCCAAATTCCATGTCCCTAATTTAAGCTTTCCTCCTTTGCTATCTGCACATGCTCTGACTGGGGCACACAAGCAGGGCATCTTGAACCCACAGGATTTTTGGCACTGCTTACAGTGGGGGATGCTGGACAACCCCATAGAAGGCACTCAGCAAGCTCTCTTCCATGGGGTCTGAGGTCCCAACCCCCATGGCATATAAACTACTAGTGAACATCTGCTGGCTTCCAGTGTTGGATCCCCCACACTGTGGATTTGGTGCCTCATACTAATACCAATGGTAACAATAGTAACAATAATAGTACTAAAATAGCCCTAACTCACTTCACAACACTCCCAAACCCAAAACAATAACAGCAACAACATTACAGGCAGCAGTAACAACAATAACAGCATCAACACAAAACAATAACATAAGAAAAAATAACAAAATTTACAACAATATAAAAATAAAAACAGTATAAGCATTGGTACTCAGCTGTCCAACACCACGTGGTGCCTGAAAGAGCAGACAACCAAGTGGGGATTGACAGTTTGGACGTGAGGTTAAGCCTTAAGCCAAACCTCATGGTAACTTCTCAATTACCACAAAACACCCACCGACGCCAACTGCCCTACCTTAACCTGGAACATTGTGCCCTGTTAAAGGCAAAATCTTCTCCAAGCATCTACAACTTTCAAAAAAGCAGAAAAAGTCACACAGCACAAAATGGCATGAGTGTAACCACGTTTAACCTAGTGAGCTCTCCAGTACCTCATTCCATACATTCATGCAAACATTTACATTTCCATGTTATACAGAAGTGAAAATATCACACAAAGTGTGTTTTCCCATTGATTTCCATGTAAAAACTCCATTTTTCTTTTTGCTATATCTCAATTTCTATAAGAGCTATAGCTATGCTGATTTGCAAATGATTGGAGTACCTCATTCTCTACATTTTCAAAATAAAAATTTTACAGCTCTATATTGAATAGGAGAGAAAATATCGCACAAAGTGTGTTCTCCAATGGATTATAATGCAAATAACTCCATTTTTCTTTTGCTTTATGTCAATTTCTATGAAAGCTACAGCCATGCCGTTTTTCACATTATTGGAGTACAACTTTCACTACATAATGACAAAAATTTACAGTTCTATGTTGAAAAGGAGTGATAATATCACACAAAGTGTTTTTTCCCATTGATTTCAATGTAAAAACTTCGTTTTTCATTTTACTACATCTGAATTCAAATAAAGCTGCAGCCATGCCATTTTGCACATGATAAGAGTACCACGCACCCTACATTCTGGCAACAATTTGCAGTTATATCATGTATAGGAGACAAAATGTAAAAAGTGCGTTTTCACATTCATTTCAATGCAAAAACTTTTTGTGATATCACAATTTCTATTAAAGCTACAGCCATGCCATTTTGCACATGATAAGAGTACCACATTCCCTACATTCTGTCCAAAATTTGTAGGTTTTATTATGTATAGGAAAGAAAATATCACACAAAGTGAGTTTTCCTATTTATTTTAGTAGAAGACTTTCTATATCCTCTTGCAATATCTCAATTTCTATTAAAGCTACAGCCATGCCGTTTTGAACATAATTGGATTACCACAGTCCAAACATTCTAAATAATTGTTGTGATTCTACAATGTGTAGGAAACAAAACATCGCAAAAAATGTATTTTCTCATTAATTTCAATTTAAAATCTCCATTTTTCTTTTTCCCATATTTCAATTTGCATTAATGCTACAGCCAGGCCGTTTATCAGATTATTGGAGTACCACATTCCAAACATTTTAGATAACAGTTATGATTCTATTATGTATAGGAAAGAAAATATTGCACAAAGTGTATTTTCCCATTGTTTTCAATGTAAAAACTCTATTTTTCTTCTTGGTATATCTCCATTTTTATTACAGCTACAGCCATTCCGTTTTGCACATGGCTGGAGTACCTTATTCCTGACATTCTTGCAGAAATTTCCAGTTTGATGTTGTAGTGGAGAGGAAATATCACATAAAGTGTGTTATTCCATTCATTTCAATTTAAAACTCCACAATTCATTTTTCTTCATCTCAATCTCGATTAAAGCTACAGCCTTGCCGATTTGCATGTGATTGGAGTTCATCATTCCCTACATTCTCACAAAACTTATGGATTTCTGTAGAATTGGAGAAAAAATATAACACAAAGGGGTTTTCCCCATTGATTTCAATGTAAAAACTGCATTTTTATTTGCTATATCCGAATTTCTATTAAAGCTACAGCCATGCAGTTTTATACATTATTTGAGTACCTTATTTCCTAAATTCTCACAAAACTTTACAGTTATATGTTGTATAGGAGAGAAAATATCGCTCAAAGTGTGTTTTCCCATTGGTCTTAATGTAAAAACTCCATTTTTCTTTTTGCTACATCTCAATTTCTAATTATGATACAGCAATGCCATTTTCCACATGATTGGAGTACCTCAATCCCTACATACTTGATAAAATTTGCAGTTCTATGTTGTATAGGAGAGAAAGTATCACAGAAATTGTGTTTTTGCATTGATTTCATTGAAAAATCTCCATTTTTCTTTTTTGCTATATCTCAATTCCTTTTAAAGTTACAACCATGCCACTTTGCACATGATTGGAGTAAATCCATCCCTACATTCTCGCAAATATTTACAGTTCTATGTTTTATAGGAAAGAAAATATCACATAAAGTGTGTTTTTTTGTTGATTTTATCATAAAAATTCCATTTCTTTGCTATATCTCTATTTCTTCTAATGCCACAGCCATGCCCTATAGCAAATGATTTGAGTACCTCATTTGCTACATTCCTGCAAAAATTTACAGTTCTATGAGTTACTGGAGAGAAAGTATTTAACAAAGTGTGTTTTCCAATTGATTTCAATGTAAAAACTCCATTTTTCTTTTTGCAATATTTCAATTTCTATTAATGCTCCAGCCATGCCATTTTGCACATGATTGGAATACCTTATTCCCTATATTCTCACAAAAACTTATTTTTTATGTAGTATTTGAGAGAAAATATGGCACAAATTGTGTTTTCCTATTGAGTTGAATAAAAAACTCCATTATTCTTTTTGCTATATCTCAATTTCATTTAAAGCTTAAGACATGCCATGTTTTCCTATTTATTTCAATGTAAGAACTCCATTTTTCTTTTTGCTATACCTAAATTTCTTTTAAAGCTACAGCCATGCCATTTCCCCACATTCTTGCAAAAATTTATAGTTTTTTGTTGTATAGGAGAGAAAATATCGCAAAATGTGTGTTTTACTATTGATTTCATTTTTGTTTTTGCTATATATTAATTTTTATTAAAGCTACAGCCATTCTGTTTTGCACATGATAAGAGTATATCATTCCCTACATTCTCCCTAAAATTTACTGTCATTTTGCATAGAAGAGAAAATATAGCACGAAGTGTGTTTTTTTATTTATTTCAATATAATAACTCCATTTTTCCTTATTGCTAAATCTCAATTTCTATTTAAGCTACAGCCATGCTATTTTGCACAGGATTAAAGTACCACATTCCCAACATTCTAAGTAAAAGTTTTGGTTCTGTTATGTATAGGAAAAAAATTACACAAAATGTTTTTTCTAACTGTTTCAATATAAAAACTCCATTTTTCTTTTTGCTATATCTCAATTTCTATTAAAGCTACAGCCAATGCGTTTTGCACATGATTTGAGTACCTCATAGCCTTAATTTTCGGAAAGATTTACAGTTATTTGTTTCATAGGAGAGAAAATATCGCACCAAGTGTATTTTCCCATTAATTTCAATTTAAAAATTCCCTTTTTCCTTTTTGGTAAATCCCAATTTCTATTAGAGCTACAGCCATCCTGTTTTTCAAGTGATTGGAGTACTTTATGCCCTACATTCTCTAAAAAATTTACAGTTTTACGTTGCATCAGAGAGAAAATGTCTCTCAAAGTTTGTTTTCCCATTGATTTCAAAGTAAAACCTCCATTTTTTTGCTATATCCTAATTTCCATTCAAGCAGCAGCCATGCCGTTTTACACATGATTGGAGTACCTCGTAGCCCACTTTCTAACAAAAATTTACAGTTCTATGTTGCATAGGAGAGAAAATGTCACACAAAGTGTCTTTTGCTTTTGATTTCAATGTAAAAACTCCGTTGTTTCTTTTTGATATATATCAATTTTAATTAAGGCAACAGCTGTGCCATTTTTCACATGATTGTTTGATTAGTTTGTGGGTTGGGGTGTAAGCCAGGCAGCCATAACAGGTGAACCCCTTAGGAGGCTGCCCACAGGAGATGAGGAGGTAGGTGAAAGGACGAGGATGAGGGTTAAGTTGCAGCACACTATGGTTTTACTAACCACCCAATTTGGTATTGACGTGGGTGTGTGCTGCTTAACTTCAGTGATCTAATGGGAACTGGTGTGTCCAACACAACTTCGCCACACCTTGGGGTACCTTATTCCATAAATTCTCACTGAAATTTATAGATTATATGTTTTACAGGGGATACACTAGGTGGCGCTCATTCTTGTGGGTTTTGACTTTTCTTGTGCTCCGCACTCTAAAAAAAGCCATTTGCATCCTTTTTTTAGGGTATACCTGCCTTTAAAAAGGCGTTAACCCCCCCCCCCCCAAAGATCCTGTATAAGGTAATACTGCAGGGGTTTTGGTAAATTTTCTGGTGGTA
Source organism: Trigoniulus corallinus (assembly GCA_013389805.1). Classification (NCBI taxonomy): domain Eukaryota; kingdom Metazoa; phylum Arthropoda; class Diplopoda; order Spirobolida; family Trigoniulidae; genus Trigoniulus; species Trigoniulus corallinus. Next base: position 21,529,483 of record JAAFCE010009127.1, on the reverse strand, counting down.
GGGAACTTCTGTGAGGTTTGGCTTAAGCCTAACCTCATGGCATTCCCTGCCAATAGTCGTGTGGTTAGGCATGCATCGCCTGCGCTGTGACGACGCTTGGGCCAGTCACAAACTACCTGTGGCAAAAATTTTTCTTAATCATAGTTAATATTATTAATAGTTTTATTATTAGTTAGCATTATTATTATTATTAGTATTATTATTATTATTATTAGTATTATTATTATTAGTATTATTATTAGTATTATTATTAATTAGTAGTATAATGGTTTATATTATTCGCTGTTAATATTATTAACAGTATAACTTAATATTTACAAAGCATAATATATCAGTAATATTTACATGTTTCTCAAGTTTAGGATACCATAAATGGCAGCCCATGATCTCACAGGGGTTGGGACCTTGGTCCCTGTGGCAGATAGCATGGCAAGTGTCCTCTGTGGGGTCAGCTGGCATCCCTCCATAGCAAGATGCACCAACGTTCCTGCAGGTTTCAGATGCTTAGCTGGGGTGGCCCCTGTCAGAGCATGTACAGACAATGGAGCAAATCTCTGCTTGGGCTCCTGGAATGTGGGGACCCTTACTGGTAAAACAGGGGAGATAATTAATACTCTAAAGCAAAGGAGGATCCAGGTAGCTATTCTTCAGGAAACAAGATGGAAGGGAAATAGATCAAGGGCCCTGGGGGAGGGGTACAAGCTTATATATTCAGCTAGTGAAGGGGGATGAAATGGAGTGGGTATAGTATTAGATAGGGAGGTGCAACAAGGAGTCACCCTCGTGAAGCATGTCAGTAGTAGGCTTATGTTAGTTTCAGTGATCTGGCATGGAGTAGTGCTCCACCTCATCAGTGCATATGCCCCCAGGTGGGTCTGGATGAACCCACTAAGGTGGGCTTCCAGTCAGATTTTGAGGACTTGGTGCACTCACTAGAGGCCAAGGCAGGGCATCGCCATAGGAATGAACGCTTAGTTATTGGTGGGGACTTTAATAGCCATGTAGGCAAAGACAACCAGGATTATGTGGAGGTCCATGGGGGCTGGGGATATGGAACAGTTAGTGTATATGGGCAGCACATCCTTGACACTGCAAATGCACTTGGCCTTGCATTGCCAAATATGCAGTTTAGGAAGAGGGATAAGCACCTAATAACATTTTAGACACCACAATGGGCATCACAGATAATATTTCTTTATGGTTAGAGGGAAGCATAGATCAGAGGTTCGTGATTGCTGGGCACTTCCCATTGTAAATTTTCGAAAGGAAAGTGGCCATAGACTACTGATGATAGAAATACAAGTGAAAGCATTTTTTTTTAACTTTCTCTCAATTTCTATTAAAGCTGCTGCCATGCCATGTTGCACATAATTGGAGTACCACTTTCCCTACATTCTTGATAAAAGTAATGATTTTATTATGTAAAGGAAAGAAAATATTGCACAAAGTGTGTTTTCCAATTGATTCTAATCTCAATTTCTAATAAAGCTACAACCATGCCGATTTGAACATGATTGGAGTACCGCAATCCCTACATTCTGGATGAAAGTTATTATTCTATTATGCATGAGGAAGAAAATAACACATAAAGTTTGTTTTTCCATTGATTGCAATGTGAAAACCATTTTTCTTTTTGCTATTTCTCACGTTCTATTAAAGCTACAGCCATTCCGCTTTGCACATGATTGGAGTACCTCATTCTCTATATTCTTGCAAAATATTTACAGTTCAATGTTATATAGAAAAGAAAATACTGCACAAAGGGAGTTTTCTGATTGATTTCAATGTGAAAACTCCATTTTTCCTTTTTCTATATCACAGTTTCAATTAAAGTACAGCCATGCCGTTTTGCAAATTATTGGATTACCACATTCTTAACATTTTAGTTAAAAATTATGATTCTACTTTGTATAGGATTTAAAATATCGCACAGTGTTTTTTCTTATTAATTTCAATCTAATAACTCCATTGATTTTTTGCTATATCTTCATTTCTATTAAAACTACCTCCATGCCGTTTTGCACATGATTGGAGTACGTAATTCCCTACATTCTTTATAAAAGTTATGATTCTATTAGTTATAGGAAACAAAATATTGCACATAATTTGATTTCCCATTAATTTCAATGTAAAAACTCCATTTTTCTTTTTTACGCTATATCTCAATTTCTATTAAACCTACAGCCATGCCGTTTTCAACATAATTGGAGCACCTCATGCTTACATTCTCACAAAAATTTACAGTTCTATGTTGTATTGGAGAGAAAATATCACACGAAGTTTGTTTTCTATTGATTGTAATGTAAAAACTCCATTATTCTTTCTGCTATATCTCAATTTCTTTTAAAGCTACAGCCATGCCGTTCTGCTCATGATTGGCATACGACATTCCATACATTCTCGCAAAAATGTGCAGTTCAATTTTTAATAGGAGGGAAAATATCTCACAAAGTGTGTTTCCCGATTCATTTCAATGTAATAATTCCATTTTCTTTTTCTTGCCTTAATTTCTATTTAAAGCTACAGCCATGCCATTTTGCACATGATTACAGCACCTCATTGCCTACATTCTCATAAATATAAAAACTCCATTTTTCTTTTTTCCATATCTCAATTTCTATTTAAGCTACAGCCACTCTGATTTGCACATGATTGAAGTACCACATTTCCTACATTCCTGCAAAAATCTACAGTTCTATGTTGCATAGGGGAGAAAATATCGCACAAAGTGTGTTTTCCTATTGAATTCAATGTAAAAACTTCATTTTTCTTTATGCAATAACTCAATTTCTATTAGAGCTAGAGGCATGCCGTTTTCACTTGATTGGAGTACTTCATTTTCCGCATTCCCACAAAAATTTATAGTTTTATAATCTATAGGAGAGAAAATATATCACAAAGTGTGTTTTTTCATTTATTTGAAAGCTAAAACTCCATTTTTCTTTTTGCTATACTTGAATTTCTAATTAAGCTACAGCCATGCCGTTCTGCAAATGTTTGGATAACCTCATTCCATACATTCTCGCAAAGACTTACAGTACAATGTTGTATACAAGAGAAATCATCACAGAAAGCTGGTTTTGCCATTGATTTCAATGTAAAAATTTCATTTTTTTGCTATATCTCAATTTCTATCAAAGCTACAGCCATGCCATTTTGCAAATGATTGCAGTATCACATTCCAGAGCTTCAGGATAAACGTTACGCTTTTAGAATGTAAATGAAAGAAAATATTGTACAAAGTGGTTTTTCCTATTGATTTCGATGTTGCAACTCCATTTTTCTTTTTTTTATTTGTCTCAATTTCTATGTAAGCTACAGCCATGATGCTTTGCAAGTGTTAGGAGTACCTTATTTCCTACATTCTCACAAAAATTTACAGTTCTATGTTTTATAGGAGAGAAGATATTGCATAAAGTGTGGTTTCCAATTGCTTTTAATGTAAAAACTCCATTTTTTTCTGTATCTCAATTTCTGTTAAAGCTACAGTCATATCGTTTCACATATGATTGGAGTACCACATTCACAACATTCTGGATAAAAGTTATGATTGTATTATGTACGGAAAAGAACATATTGCACACAGTTTGTTTTCCCATTGATTTCAATGTAAAAAACTTTATTTTTCTTGTTAGTATATCTCAATACCTATTAAAGCTTCAGCCTAGCCGTTTTTCACATAACTGGAGTACCTCATTCCCTACATTCTCGAACAAATTTGCAGTTCAATGTTTATAGGAGAGAAAATATTGCACAAAGTGTTATTTTCCATTGATAACAATGTAAAATCTCCATTTTTCTTTTACTATATCTCAATTTCTATTAAAGCTTTAACTATGCTGCTTTGCACATGGATAGAGTCCCTCATTCCCTACATTCTTGCACAAATTTACAGTTCTATGTTGAATAGGAAAGAAAATATCGCACAAAGTGTGTTTTTTTATTGATTTCAATTTAAAAACTCCATTTTTCTTTTTGTTGCATCTCAATTTCTATTAAGGCTACAGCCATGCCATGTTACACATGATTGGAATACATCATTCCATACATTTTCTCAAAAATTACATTTTGATGTTATATAGGAGATAAAATATTGCACAAAGTGTGTTTACTCATTAATTTCAATGTAAAAACTCCATTTTTCTTTTTCTTGCATTCAATTTCTGTGAATGCCATATCCATGGTATTTTTCAAAAGACTGGAGTACTATTCCTTACATTCTTGCAAAAATTTCCAATTCTGTGTTGTATTGGAGAGAAAATATCACTCAAAGTCTGCTTACCCATTTATTTCAATGTAAAAACTCCATTTTCGTCTTGCTATATCTCAATTTCTATTAAACCTCCAACCATGCCGATTTTCACATGATTGGAGTACCTCACTTCCTACATTCTAAAAAAAATTTACACTGCTATGTTGTATAGGAGAGAAAACATCAAGCAAAGTGTGTTTACCCATTGATTTCAATGTAAAATCTCCATTTTTCTTTTTGCTATTTCTCAATTAGTACTAAACCTACAGCCATGCTTTTTTGTACATTATTGAGTACCGCAAACCCTACATACTCACAAAAATTTACAGTTTTAGGTAGCGTAGGAGAGAAAATATTCCATTTTTATTTTGCTTTATCTCAATTTCTATTAAAGCTACAGCCATGGCGTTATGCACATGATTGGAGTTCCTCATTCCCTATACTCTTGCAAAAATTTACAGTTCAATCTTGTTAAGGAGAGAAAATGTCAAACAAAGTGTGTTTTCTTATTGATTTTAATGAAAAAGCTGCATTTTTTCTTTCTGTCAAATCTCAATTTCTATTTAGGCAACAGCCATGCTGTTTTCCACATAATTAGAATACGTCATTCACTACATTCTAACAGAAATTTATAATTATATGTTGTATAGGGGAGAAAATATCGCACAAAGTGTGTTTTCCCTTTGATTTTAATGTAAAGACTGCATTATTCTTTCTGCTGTGTCTCAATTTCTATTAAAGCTAGAGCAATGCCGTTTAGCCCATGATAGCCCAAGCTATCATACTATACTTCCAACATTCTGGATAAAAGGTTATGATTCTGTTAAGTATAGGAAAGAAAATATCGCACAAAGTATGTTTTCCTAGTGATTTCAATTTAATAACTCATTTCTTTTGCTATATCTCAATTTCTTTTACAGCTGCAGTCATGCCGTTTTGCACATGATTGCACTACAACATTCCCTACATTCTGGCCAATAATTGCAGTTCTATAATCTATAGGAGACAAAATGAACATAGTGCGTTTTCCCATTGATTTCAATTGAAAAGCTTTATTTTTATTTTTGCTATATCTCAATTACTATTAAAGCTACAGCCATTCTGTGGTCATTCCAATGACCACCTTAATCCAAATCCGTAATCCTTAATCCATTTCCGCCTTTCAAATAGCCAAAGAAACACTATCTGAAGCTATATTGCTCAAAAATCCAGGCCCTTCACCGGATATAAAAATTGGATTATTCACCGATGCGTCATACATTGCAGCAGGCGCTGTACTTCAACAATTAAAAAATCACAAATGGCAACCACTAGGATTTTTCAAAAAAATTTCAACCAGCAGGGGTTAAATAGTATCTTCGGAAGAGAACTCTTATCTGTGTACCTCGCCATCATACACTTCCGTTACTTCCTCGAAGGTCAACATTTCATTATATATATAGATCCCAAACCTCTCACTTTTGTGATGAATACAACCATAGACTAACACTCACCAAGAGAAGCAAGCCATTTAGACTACATCTCGACCTTTACCACAGATATTCAACACATCACAGGACATGAAAATATAGTTGCCGACACATTATCCAGAACTTCTCTACATCATCTAAGGTCATCACAGAAGTAATAAACCATGATTTTTTGGTTTGTTTGTGTTTAAGGTGCCGTCAACTACAAGGTCATTAGAGACCCATCCACTGCATAGTTCTAGTGCATAGTCTGCACAGACACTACACTAAATCGACGATTATTGGGTATTAGCAGTACCCAGCTTTCCTGAGCGACCACCCATATCAGTACTAACTGGGCTTGCGTTGCCTTACTTGCTTCATTATATATATATAGATCACAAACCTCTCACTTTTGTGATGAATACAACCATAGACTAACACTCACCAAGAGAAGCAAGCCATTTAGACTACATCTCGACCCTTACCACAGATATTCAACACATCACAGGACATGAAAATATAGTTGCCGACACATTATCCAGAACTTCTCTACATCATCTAAGGTCATCACAGAAGTAATATACCATGATTTTTTGGTTTGTTTGTGTTTAAGGTGCCATCAACTACAAGGTCATTAGAGACCCGTCCACTGCATAGTTCTAGTGCATAGTCTGCACAGACACTACACTAATGCGACGATTATTGGGTATTAGCAGTACCCAGCTTTCCCGAGCGACCACCCATATCAGTACTAACTGGGCTTGCGTTGCCTAACTTCAGTGATCAGACGAGAACTGGTTTCTCCAATGCAACTCGCCGCTCCCCAATAAACCCTGAATTATTATATGATGAACAACTATTAGATGACGAAACACAAGCACTATTATTGAACCCACATTCTCTCACAATAGCACTAGTTCCAATACCAGGAACAAACGTCAGTTTGTATGGCGACGTCTCATTCTCCTGGCCATGACAATTATTTCCAGTCAACTTCAGATAATATATTTATAACACTCGACATAATGCCTCACACCCAGGCATCAGAGACACAGAAACTCATAACATAACGTTTTGTATGGCCGTCAGTGAACAGAGACAACAAACTATGGACAAAATCCTGTGTTTCGTGTCAGAAGAAAAAAATACAATGACACACCTATTCACCTTCAGCAAATTGCAACCCATTAACATCAAGGTTCGACAGAATACACGTAGATATAGTAGGACCATTACCTCCTTATACAGGAAATCATTACATTACATTGTGTGGACTGATTTACTCGATGGCCTGAAGCAATCCCCATACCAGATGGCACAGCTTCCACAGTAGCTCGAACATTATTACAACACTGTTTCTCGAGATATGGAATACCATCGACAATAACCACAGACAGAGAATTGCGTGAAATCCTAGGTACAAAACACAAATGTACCAGCTCATACCAACAAGCATCCAATGGCATGGTGGAGAAGTTCCACCGCCACCTTAAAAGATCATTTAAAGCCACTGAAGACCCTTGGCAATGGAGCATACAATCACTCATTATACTCCTAATGCTATGCTGTGCAGTCAAAGACGAAATACAGGCATCACCAGCCGAACTGGTATAAAGTACAAAACTTAAACTGCCTGGAGAAATCTTTACCTCCGACTGTATTACCTTGATCAGGAGTGACTTCCTGCGAAATTTAAGGTACAATATGCGAGCACTATTGCATCGACCTCCACGCACACCATCAGCGTGACCAATTTTTCGAAACCCCAATTTTGACAAAGTGACCAACATCTTTATCCACGCTGGTGCCCCACAACATCCACTTTCAGCTCCATACCAAGGTCCTTATGAAACTATTGACAAACACAAAAAATATTACACACTTGAAGTCAATGGTCACTCAGATAATGTCTACATAGATAGGCTTAAATCTATGTAGACATTATCTGAGCTAGCCGTTTTGCACAGGATCGAGTGCCTTATTCCTTACATTCTCACAAAAAATTTACATTTCTATGTTGTATAGGAGATAAAATATCACACAAAGTGTGTTTTCCCTTTGGTTTCAATGCAAAAACTTCATTTTACTTTTTGCTACATCTCAATTTCTATTGAAGCTACAGCCATGCCGTTTTGCACATGATTGGAGTGCATCTTTCCCAACCCTCTCGCAAAAATTTACTTTTCAATTTTGTATAGGACATAAAATATCACAAAAAGCGAGTTTTCCCATTACTTTAAATGTGAAATCTCCATTTTTCTGTTAGCTATATCTCAATTTCTTTTAAAGCTACAGCCATGCTGTGTTGCACATCATTGGAGTACCTCATTTCCTACAATCCAGCAAAAATTTACAGTACTA
>JAAFCE010009127.1:21434564-21521319 GCA_013389805.1 Trigoniulus corallinus | reverse complement strand
AAAAGGAGAGAAAATATCACACAAACTGTGTTTTTACATTGATTTTAATGGAAAAACACCATTTTTCATTTTGCTTTATCTCAATTTCTAGTAAAGCTACAGCCATACCGTTTGGCTGTATGGAACTCATGATTCTGTTATGTATAGGAAAGAAAATGTTGCACAAAGTGTGTTTTTCTATTGATTTTTAATAAAAACTTTGTTTATCTTTTTGCTATATCTCAATTTCTATTAAAGCTACAGCCATGCCGTTTTGTCCATTATTGGAGTATCAGATTCTTTGTATTTAGAAAAAAATTTACCGTTTTATGTATAAAAAAAATTTAACACATGATTGAAGTATCAGATTCTATATATTCTGAAAAAGTTTATTATTTCATGTATAGGAAAGAAAATATGAAAAAAAGTGTGTTTTCCTTAAATTTCAAATATAAAACTTCATTTTTCTTTTTTCTATATCGAAATTTCATTCATGTTACAGCCAATGCCGATTTGCACCAGATTGGAGTACAACATTCCCTAAATTTTTTCCAAAATTTGCCGTTCTATCATGTATAGGAGAGAAAACGCACAAAGCATGTTTTCCCATTGTTTTCAATGGAAACACTTTACTTTCCGTTTTGCCATATCTCAATTTCTATTAAAGCTACAGCCATGCAGTGTTGCAAATGATTGGAGTAGCACATTTCCAACATAATTTGGTAAAAATCTATTGTTCTATTGTTTATAAGATAGGAAATATCACACAAAGACTGTTTTCATATTGATAATAATTGGAAAACTCCCTTTTTCTTTTTTACAATATCTGAACATCTATTAAAGATACAGTCATGCCATTTTGTGCATTATTGGAGTACCATATTTCCTACATTCTGTCCAAAATTTACAGTTCTATCATGTATGTAATAGAAAACGCAAAAAGTTTGTTTTACCATTGATTTCATGGAAAAACTTCATTTTACATTTTACTATATCTCAACATCTATTAAAGCTACAGCAATGCTATTTTTTACATGATTGGAGTATTACATTACCTACATTCTGGCCAAAATTTACTGTTCTATCATGTATAGGACAGAAAACGCACAAAGTGTTTTTTCATATTTATTTCTTTGGAAATATATCAATTTTCTTTCTCCCCTATCTCAATTTCTATTTAAGCTACAGCCATGCCGTTTTTTACATGATTGAAGCACGTCAATCCTAAAATTCTAGCAAAAACGTATGTATAGGATAGAAGGTATTGCAAAAGTGTAATTTCCCATTGATTACAATTGAAAATCTTCATTTGGCTTTGCTATATCTCAATTTTTATTTAAGCTTCAGAAATGTCGTTTTGCACACTATTGGAGCACCACATATTCTACATTCTGGCCAAAAATCAGATTTTTATTTTATATAGGAAAGGAAATATCATACAAAGTGTGTTTCATTTTGATTTCAATGAAAAAACTCCATTTTTCTTTTTGCTATATCTTAATTTCTATTAAAGCTACACCCATGCCGTTTTGCTTATGATTGGAGTTCCACATTTAAACATTGTGTTAAAATTTAAAGTTCTATTATGTATGGGTTAGAAATCGCACAAACTGTGTTTTCCCATTCATTTTAATGGAAATATTCCGTTTTTCTTTTTGCTATATCTCAATTTCTATTATAGCTACAGCCATGCCATTTTGCACATGATATGGTACCTCAATCCCCACATTCTCACAAAAGTTGAATGTTCTATAGGAATGTTCCATAGGATCTCAATTTTTTTTAAAGCTACAGCTATGCTTTTTTGCACATGACTGGAGTAAATCCCCCCCTGCATTTTAGCAAAACTTTACAGTTCTGTGTCATATAGGAGTGAAAATATCGCACAAAGTGTGATTTTTTTAATGGATTTCAATGTAAAATCTCAATTTTTCTTTTTACTTTATCTCAATTTCTATAAAAGCTACAGCCATGCTGTTTTGGCTGTGATTGGAGTTATATATTCTCTACATTCTGTTCAAAATTTGTTGTTCCATTATGTATAGGAAAGAAAACCTCACACAAAGTGTGTTTACCTATTGAATTTAATCAAAAATCTTCATATTTCCTATCGCTATATCTCAATTACTATTAAAGATACAGCCATGCCGTTTTGCACATGATTGGAGTACCTAATTCCCTACTTTCTTTCCAAAATTTGCAGTTCAAGGTTATATAGGAGAGAAAATATTACAGAAAGTGTGTTTTCCCATAGATTTTAATTTAACAACTCAACTTTTCTTATTGCTAACTCAATTTCTAATAAAGCTATAGCCATGCCGTTTTGCACATTATTGGAGTACCTCATTCCCCACATTCTCGCAAAAATTTAATGTACAATGTTGTATAGGATAGTAAATATCACCCAAAGTGTGTTTTCCTATGGAATTCAATGTAATACTTCCATTTTTCTTTTTCCTACATCTCCATTTCTATTAAAGCTACAGCCATGCAGTTTTGCGCATGATTGGAATACCTCATTCCGTACATTCCAGCAAAAATTTACTGTTTAATGTTTAATATTGGAGAAAATATCGAACGGTGTGTATTCCCATCTATTTCAATGTAAAATCTCCATTTTTCTTTTCACTATATCTCAATTTCTATTGTAGCTACAGCCATTTCTTTTGCACATGATTGGAGTTCCACATTTCATACTTTCTGGGTAAAGTTATAATTCAATTATGTATAGGTATGAACATATCACACAAAGTTTGTTTTCCAATTGATTTCAATGTAAAAACTCCATTTTTCTGTATGCCATATCTACATTTCTAAGAAATCTAAAGCCATGTCATTTGGCACATGATTAGAGTACCTTATTCCCTACATTTTTGCAAAATTTACAATTTTATGTTTTATTGGAGAGAAAATGTTACAAGAAGTGTGTTTCCTTATTGATTTCAAAGTAAAATCTCTATTTTTCTTTTAGCTATATCTCAATTTCTATTAAAGCTTCAGCCATGCCATTTTGCACATGATTGGTTAACCTCATTACCTACTTTCTCAAAAATGTACAGTTCAATTTTGCAAAGGAGAGAAATTATCGCACAGTGTGTTTTCCCATTTAATTCAATTATGATTCTATTATAGAGGTTCTTAATGGGCTCCATTAAGTTGTCACTGGCTGCATCTAATCCGGAAATTAAAAGGCTGGGTAGGGTAATGGGGCAAACAACCAGCAAGACAATTAGTATGGAGGAACAAATTGACCTGCTGGCTTCTCAGCTGGTAGAAATTCAGGGGCAGATTAAAGGCAAAAGGATGGAAGGAATCGGGCACTAGACATGAAGGGTAAATAGGTGGATAAGACAGCTGAAATAAAGGTGAGTGAAAGGGAGACAGAGAAGAAGAGAAGGGGCAGACAAGGAGACAAAGGACAGAATAAAATTCATGTGGACAGGTCAGTCCTAATAGTAGGGGATAGGGCAGTATCAGATGGGTTAAACCAAGATATCATGGGGCTGGCTAAGACACATCTAAGGGGGAAGGAGGGGTATGTAAATGATGATGTCAATGCAACCTTTTGGAACAGAAAGGATGGTGAGAAGAAAGGAGGTGGAGTTGAAATCATGTGAGGGAAGAAAATTAAGGCAATACAGTGGGGTAAAGATTGTATGGAGCATGGGTGGTTAAATGTACAGAGAGAATGTAGAAAGCTGGCCATTTGTGTAGTATACATGGGTATAGAAGGTACAGGAGGGGGTTGGAATGAACATATATACAACTGATCAAGGAGGGGCATGGAGGGCCTGCACCTGGAGGGCTACCAAGTTGTAACAGTGGAGGACTTCAATGGGTATCTACTGGAGATGGATGAAGTTGAAAATAGAAATGGTAGGATGATAAAGGGCTTTGCATGTCAAACTGGCATGGTAATAGTTAGCCTTCTGAAGTGCTTTCAGGGAAGGATCACAAGGGTGGGACCACAGAACAGCTTATGCATTGACTTCTGCTTGGTAGAGAGTGATCTAGTGCAGGAGGTGTGTGGAATGACAGTGGATGAGGAAAACAGGGTGGGTTTAGATTCTGATCATAATCTAATTATGATTACTATAAAGGATAGGAACATAAAAGGGAAATGGATACATGTGGGAAGGACAGTCAGCTGGCAGCGGAAGAAATGGTTTAAACAGGAGGAGTTTTAGAAGGACATGGAAGCTGTACTGAAAAGTAAAGAAGCCACATATGTTGAACTTATAAGTGCCCTAATAGACAAAGCTAATGAAGGACAGGGAATAGGTAAAGGAAATGGGAATAAATGGAAGACTCCATGGATGGATGCTGAAGCATAGGAGTCTATTGAAAGTAGACGTCAAGCAAATAGGAAGCTTAGGCAAGCAGATAGAGGGGGAGATTAGGAAAGCACTAGACAAGCATTGGATGCCTATCAGCAGAAGAAAAGAGAGGCAAAAGGAAGTAGTGGGTAGGAAGATAGCAGAGAGGATAGGAGGAAATGGAGGGAAATCATGGATGGGGAAATACAGATGACAAGGAAGTTTTGGAGATATGTGAGGTACAGACATAGAGAGAGGAGTGAGGTTGCAGGTGATGTTAGGAAAGCTTTAGGGGATAAGGATGGCATAAATATAACCAGAAGAGAAAGCATTAGAAGGATATTGATGGAGTATGGATGTGGGTTCTCCTCTACTGGCGGAAAGGTAGTGGAAGGGCCAAACAGACCAATAAAAAGTCAGGGATCATCAGCTAGAGAGGCTTGCTTTACCAGGGAAGAGTTAGATAAGGAGATAAATGAATTGAAGTTGGGAAGTGCATGTGAGGAGGACAAGGTAGTGAATAAGTTTCTAAAGGCACTAGGATGTTAAGGTAGAGAACTGCTCTTAAGGATATTTAATGGGTGTTTAGAGGATGGGAAATTACCAAATGACTTGGTCATCACACGGGAGAAAAGTTTTCTTTTTTTTTCTTTTTTCTATATCTCAATTTCTTTTAAAGCTGCAGCCATGTCGTTTTGCACATGATTGGAGTACCACATTCCCAACACTCTGGAGGTAAGTTATGATTCTATTATGTATAGGAATAAAAATTTCACACAAAGTGTATTTTTCCATTGATTTCAATGTAAAAACTCCATTTTTTTTACTATATCTCAATTTCTATTCAAGCTAGAGCCATGCCGTCTTGCACATTTTAGGAGTTCCTCATTCCTTTCTCATTCTCGCAAAAATTTTACAGTTCTATGTGTTACAGGAGAGGAAATACCGCACAAAGTATGTTTTCCTAATGATTTCAATGTAAAAACTACATTTTTCTTTTTTCTTTTTCTCAATTTCTATTTAGGCTGCAGCCATACCGTTTGGCACATTATTGGAGTACCTCATTCCCTCCATTCTCAAAAAAATTCACTGTTTGATGTTGAATAGGAGAGAAAATATCGCCCAAAGTGTGTTTTCCTATTGATTTCAATGACAAAACTCCATTCTTTATTTTTGTTATATCTCAATTTCTATTAAAGCTATACCTATCCTTTTTGCACATGATTGGAGTACCACATTCCCAACATTCTCTTTAAATGTTATAAATCTATTATGTATAGGAAAGAAAATATCACACAAAGTGTGTTTTTCCATTGATTTCAATGGAAAAGCCATGCCGTTTTGCACATGATTGGAGTCCAACATTCCCATCATTCTGGATAAAAGTTACGATTCTATTATATATAGGAGAGAATATATTGCGCAAAGTGTGTTTTCTTATCGACTAAAATAAAAAAACTGTAAAAACTTTCCTATACCGTTCTATGTTTTAAAGTAAAAAAAGTATTGCATGAAGTGTGTTTTGCAAGGGATTTCAATGTAAAAACTCCATTTTTCTTTTTGCTATATTTCAATTTCTAGTAAAGCTAGAGCCATACCGTTTGCACATGATTGCAGTACCTCATTCCCTTCATTCTTGAAAAATTTACAGTTCTGTGTATTATAAAAGAGCAAATATCACACAAACTATGTTTTCCCATTGATTTTATTGCAAAATTCTAAATTTCTTTTTGCTATATCTCAATTTCTTTTAAAGCTATAGCCAGCCTGTTTTGCACATCATTGCAGCACCTCATTCCCTACATTCTTGCAAATATATACAGTTCAATATTGTATACAAGAGAAAATATCACGCAAAGTGTGTTATCCCATTGATATCAATGTAAGAACTTCATTTTTCTTTTGTGATATCTCAATTTCTATTAAAGCTATATTAATGCCATTTTGCACACGTTTGGAGTACCTCTTTCCCTTCATTTTCAAAAGAATTTACAGTTCTATGTTGTAGAGGCGAGAAAATATCAGACAAAGTGGGTTTTCCCATTGATTTAATGGAAAAACTCCATTTTGCTTTTTGCCTCATCTCAATTTCTATTAAAACTGCAGCCCTGCTATATTTCACATGATTAAAGTACCACATTCCCTGCATTCTGGCCAAAATTTGCAGTTCCATCATGTATAAGAGACAAAATGCTAAAAGTGTGTAATCCCATTTTTTTAAATGTAAAAGCTCCATTTCTATTTTGCTATATCTCAATTTCTTTTAAAGCTACAGCCATGCCGTTTTGCAAATGATTGGAGTACTGCATTCCTAACATTCTAAATAAAAGTCATGACTCTATTATGTAAAGGAGAGTGTGGTTCCTTATTGATTTCAATGTAAAAATTCCATTTTTCTTTTTCCTATATCTCAATTTCTTTTAAAGCTAAGCCATGCAGTTTTGCACATTCCTACATTCTCACAAAAATTTAAAGTTCTATGTTGTATAGGAGAGAAAATATCGCCCAAAGTGCATTTTCCTATTGATTTGAAGTAAAAACTTCATTTTCATTTTCACTATATCTTAATTTCTATTAAACCTACAGCCTTATTACAGCCACTTTTCACATGATTGGAGTATGACTTTCAATACATTCTTGCAAAAATTTACAGTTCTATGTTGTAAAGAAGAGAAATAATCGCACAGAGTTTTTTCTAATATTGATTTAAATGTAAATCCTTTATTTTTCTTTTTGCTGTGTCTCAGTTTTTATTAAAACTAAATCATTGCCTTTTTTCACATGATTTGAGTGCCACATTGCTAACGTTCTGAGTAAAAGTAATGATTTTATTATGTATAGAAAAGAAAATATTGCACAAAGTGTGTTTTCCTATTGATATGAATATAAAAACTTTATATTTCTTTTTTCTATATCTCAATTTCTATTAAAGCTACAGCAATGCTGTTTGCACATGATTTGTGTACCTCATTCCCTAATTTCTCAAAAAAATATTATGTTCTATGTTGTATAGCAGAGAAAATATTGTACGAAGTGTGTTTTCACATTGATTTCAACATAAAAACTCCATTTTTTTTGCTATATGTCAATTTCTATTAAAGCTACAGCTTTGCCATTTTTCTCATTATAAGAGTACAACTATCACTACATTCTTGCAAAAATTTACAGTTTTATGTTGTAAATTAGAGAAAATATTGCCACAAAATGTTTTCTTTTCATTGATTTTAATTGAAAAAATTCATAATTTTTTTTGCTATATCTCAATTTCCATTAATGCTAAAGCCATGTTATTTTGCACCTGATTGGTGTACCTCATTCCCAACATTCTCACAAAAAGTTACACTTCTATGCTGTATATTAGAGAGAATATCGCACAAGGTGTGTTTTCTATTATATTTCAATGTAAAATCTTGCCAGTCCTCTTCCAGTTATATGTCGTGTAGGAGCGAAAATATATCACACAAAGTATTTTCCTATTGATTTCAATTTTTTAACCTTTTTTCTTTTGGCTATATCTCAATTTCTATTAAAGCTAAAGCCATGCCGTTTTGCACATGATTGGAGTACCTCATTAAATATATTCTCACATTAATTTACAGTTCTAAGCTGTATAAGAGAGAAAATATCTCACAAAGTGAATTTTCTTATTGATTTCAATGTAAAAACTCCATTTCTTTCTTTTTGCTATATCTCAATTTCTATTAAAGCTACAGCCATGCCGTTTTGCACATGATTGGAGTACCTTATTCCATAAATTCTCCAAAATGTTTACAAATGTTCCCAAAAACTTTGTTTTCTCATTGATTTCAATGTAAAAACTTCATTTTTCTTTTTGCTATAACTCGATTTTTATTAAAGCTACAGCAATGCCGTTTTGTATATTATTGGAGTACCACATTTCCAACATTCTGGATAAAAGTTATGATTCTATTATGTATAGGAAAGAAAATATATCGTACAAAGTGTGTTTTCCTATTGATTACAATGAAAAAACTTCATTTTGCTTTTTGCCATATCTCATTTTTTATTAAAGCTACAGCCATGCCGTTTTGCACATGATTGGAGTACCACATTCCCAACATTCTGGATAAAAGTTATTATTCTATTATGTTAGGGACAGAAAATATCACCCAAAGTGGGTTTTCCTGTTGATATCAAAGTAAAAAGTTTATTTTTCTTTTTGTTATATCACAATTACTATTAAAGCTACAGCCATGACACTTTGAACATGATTGGAGTACCACATTCTCGCAAAAATTTACAGTTCTATGTTATGTAGGAGAGAAAATATCACACAAAGTGCGTTTTCCTATTCATTTCAATTTGAAAACTCAATTTTTCTTTTTCTTTCTTTTCTTACTTTCTTTCATTTGCTTTACTTCAGCAATAACAGAGTGTAAACTCCATCTGATGCTGAAGGTGGATTGTGAAACAATCAATGAATGATGATTGTAGTATAACTATCAACTAAGCTATCATATAACTTTTAATTCACGAATAGTAAGAGAGATGTGATTAATTGCTTTTCTCCTGATATACTTCTTTGATCATAATAAGTTATCCATAGTAAAATTGTATTTATTGAATGTAAATTGGGCTCTCTGTATAGGACAAGATGATCGTAAAATATTAACAAACAGATGCATATTGCCAGTTGACCTACAATGGCCTTAAAAACTTAATGCTGCCAACAATTTACTATCTTATATGTATGCATCAAAAATATGATATATTATAAGGATGCAAAATATTTCAATAATCTCATCCAATCCAAGAACAGAAAACCTTATCATATCCATCATTTTCACATGTTTGTTGCTATATTTATTTACAATAAACAGGATGAATTTAGAGTGCAATCAATTAATTCTAGCATAATTTGCAGGTGCACTCATAGCCCAGCAGTTGTCCCAATACAATACAATATCCAAGAATGAAGTAAACTATTATATACTTTTACAAGGTCACTAATGTTCGTTGTAAATCGAGATATTCGTTTTATTACACTAAATATGCATTTATGTGAAAGGTAGGTACATTTTAGATGGTACTGTTATGTTATTCTATTGTCAAGGAAAACTTCAAGATCTTTAACAATAGTATTTCGATTAATTATCATACTATTAAGAAACTTATATGGATTTTCTATTGGGAGTCTTCGGCAAGTAATTGAAATTATACTTGATTTCTTGTAGTTTAATGTTAAATCACTTGTGTTCAGGCATTCCTCCATCCACTGAAGGCAATGCTGTAGCTCTAAGCAGCAAGTCATGCTAGTTATATGTTTAGAGCATTTTAAGTCATCCCCGAATGCAAGAGGAAGTACAGAGTTTGGGAGATTTGTCAGTAAATCATTGATGTATAATAAAAATAAAAACGTTTCAAGAACACCACCTTGTGAAACGCCAGATGTTGCAATAAGAACTTCAGTACTAAGAAATTTACCCAATTTTATTTTATTGTTATGATTCGTTTAGTAGATCATTAAAAATGCTGATAGATGTGGAGAGAGGCCATATATTGTATGTTTTTAGATAAGTCTGTTTTGAGAAATCTTATTAAATGCTTTGGTAACATCAAGATATTAAGTATCAAGTTGCTGTTTACCATTCAAAGAATTGTTGATATTATTAATATGAGACAATAAATGGGATTTAGAAGATTTTTTTATTTGTAAAGGCTTGTTGGTGTGGCAATAAAAAATAGTGAGACAAGATAAAAATGTGATCTAAAATAATATACTCAAATGTCTTAGCAATACATGAAATTAAAGAAATAGGATGGTAATTTAATACACAATCGTGAGGTCCAGATTTATGAACAGGAACAACAAGAGATGTTTTCCAAATATCAGGAACATAATGAAACTGTATCGATAGGGAAAATAGTTTGGCTAATATAGGAGACAGAATTGAAGAGTATGCTTTAAGAATCACTGATGGTAGGAAATTTGGTCCTAAAGAGAAAGGTTGTTTAAATTTACATATAGCAACAGAAACTTGCTATGAAGTTATTTCATTAAAATGCAAAGAACAATTCAAATTGGGGATTGGAAATTGATTGCTGTTGACAGTTTTTAAAAGATATAAACCTGACTAAATGTTTCAGTGAAAAGTGCAGAGACCTCAGTCGGAGTAGTGATATAATTACCTTTATCATTCCACAATATAAAAGAAGTTTGATTCGACTTGGTATAAGATTTGTAAGCTTGCCAAAAATTCTGAGGATTTTTACAAGATAATGAGAGATTATGAAAAAAATTATTTCTTTCATGTATTAGTAAAACTTTAGCATTAAGCCAAAAGTACCAATACTTCATGACAGTTAATAACGTTGGCTGATATTTATTTCTAGCAAAATATATACGCTTTTTATTCAGAGCCTGTTTCAGCTTGTAGCTGAACCAGAAAGGGAAAGTAGATCTTTTTGCAGAAAACGTTTTTTTGTGGAATAAATTAACAATGGGTACTCTCAATAACATAGTAGAAATTAAGGAAATTATTTTCAGGTGGAGCATTATCAAAAATACTGCAAAAATTGTATGCCTGAAAGTATTGAAACATTTTATAATAATCACCATTCTTCCAGCAATAAATAAGCAAAGTTTTTAAAGGAGAAGTAGGAACTATTACATTTAACACAATAAAGATAGTGTGTTTGTTTGTGGTCCCATCAACTACAAAGTCATTAGAGACCCATCCACTGTATAGTTCTAATGCATATACTGCACAGACGCTACACTAATGTGACGATTATTGGGTATTAGCAGTACCCAGCTTTCCCAAGCCACCACCCATGTCAGTACTAACTGGGCTTGTGTTGCTTAACTTCAGTGATCAGACAAGAACTGGTGTGTCCAACACAACTCACCACTCCCACACAATAAAGAATGGAAAACGATAACTATCAGGATGAACTAATGGGTGTGCTGAATAAACAGAACAAAAGAGATCAGAAAAGTACAGATCCAATAGCTTTCCAAACGTATTAAAAGTTGCATTATATTGCTTAACATTAAAAGCTTCAGCAAATGCAATAATTTCAAGAGCTTTCCTAGAATTACAGCTAGGACCAGTATAAAAAGGAAGTGGAGATGTCCATTTAATGTGAGGGACATCAAAATCACCAACCAGAATAACATTTGATTGGGGGAGATAGGTTGTAATCTCAAAACATTTAGAAAATTCATCCAAAGAAATGTTATGAGGAAGATAACAACAACAAACAGTCCAAATTCTACTGTGTCCTACTTGAAATTCAACTATAAGAAGAATATCTTTGTAACAACAGTTTTTAACAATATAAGAAGTGAAATTTATTACAGTTCCATTTATTGAAATGAGTATGCCACCCCCATGTGAAGTACTAAGGCCCACTGATTCTCTGTCAGATCAAAAAATGACAAAGTTAGAAGGAAAATAGATATTTCAGCTAATTTCAGGAAAGAGTTGGGTTTCAGTCAACAAAATTATGCCATAAAATGATAAACAAACATTTGTTAAAAATTCAGAATGCTTTGTATGAAGACCACGGACATTTTGAAAAAAATAATTCAATTCTGAATGTGTTCATCCTAAATTATATTATTAAAGGATGAGTCCTGGGAAGTAGGTACAAATTCAGGTACTATGTCAGCAGAGAAATTAGGTGGATTCATAATGGACTTAGAACTTACTATCATATTATCATAAACTTGGCCAACAAAATTTTTATACATTGTTCCACCAGGCCAAAAATCCTAATCAATAATTTTGTGTTCATCATCAT
The DNA here is from genome assembly GCA_013389805.1 of Trigoniulus corallinus. NCBI lineage: Eukaryota > Metazoa > Arthropoda > Diplopoda > Spirobolida > Trigoniulidae > Trigoniulus > Trigoniulus corallinus. The sequence goes on along the minus strand of JAAFCE010009127.1, from coordinate 21,509,257 downwards.
ATGGAAGATGAATCATAAAAGAAGAATAATTTTGTCTTCAGCTTCAAGATTGAAGTGATATTTAATATACTTCTCTGCTTTAAGTAATCATATATGTCATCACATGACACCTCAGGATCTAGTCTAGTAACCAAGACTTGTGATAATAAAGTCTTAGGGATAATGTTCAATGCTTTGGACGTTCCAGTACTTGTGAAGATTTTAGTAGAAGAATGATTTAAGACCTTTTGGGCCAAAGTAGAAGGTATAACATCCTTCTTTTTCTTCAAGATTGGATCAGAGTAAAACTGATTGGATGATTTAGCAATGCATTGAGAGGCTGGTTGATTCATTCGACTTAAGGAAGGAAACACTTGCTGAGGTATTAGTGAAGGTACTGGATGCTTCACGACATTAGATTATAAAGGCTTTACATTGCTTACAGTGTACTTATGCTTCCCAAAGTTCCATAAATCATTTCGATCATTTCTCATATATTTCTAAATTCTGAAAGAAATGACTGAGTAGTGATTGTATACTCTTTCAAAACATGATAAAGCTCAACAATAGGATTCACTCACTGAGAGATTATGTAAGATATATCATTTGTGGATTTCTCTCCCACTTTGCTAAGCTTATCAGATTTAGATGAGACAATCTCATGAACAATAAAACCACACTCATTAGTGAATTTATTAGAATAGCACTCATTTGCCTAGTTATTAGGAGGAGGTTTCACAGGTGTGTCGTTTGTACAGTGGCTAAGGCATAACTTACACTTGTTTGTATTTGCAAGTAGAGCTGATTCATTTGCATTAGCATGAATACATTCACAGTGCACTTTCTTATTACACAAAATACATTTGATAAACTCGTTTCTTGGAAATATATCTTTATTGCAAATCAGAAAATAGCCAACAGGTGGCATGGTTATTGCCTGAAGAGCAAAACAAAAGGCAATAACACATGTAGTATTAATCCACATCTATTATTAGACGACCTTGAATCGTCTGAGAAAACAGCTGAGCTTGCTACCAAGCAGAAGGAAAGCGCCGCCAAAAATTGATGGCTACTATAAACAATACCAAGTTTTAATAAAAACGAAAAAAAAATTCAAAGTAAAACCACTAATATAACGGGAAAAAAATTGCTGACTAATGTGCACCAAACCTTTAAAATTATTTTCAAATATAAATTTGATATATTTAACACGAAATAAAATAAAAATCATATAAAAAAGCAGGAGCTAATAAGAGCATGTATTGCAAGACTCCAATGCTACCAGATACTCCCAGCTTTTTCTGAATCATAATTTCTATTAAAGCTAAAGCCATAAGGTTTTCCTCATGATTGGAGTACCTCATTCCCTACATTCTCACAAAAATTGACAGTTCTATGTTATATTGGTGAAAAAGTTACATACAAAGTTTGTTTCTTATTGATTTCAATGTAAAATCTCAATTCTTTGCAATATGTATATGAATTTCTATTAAAGCAACAGCCATGCCGTTTCCTACATTCTCCTACGTTTATAACATTTTATATAAAACTTTGGATTCTATTATGTATAGAAAAGGCAATATTGCAATATTTGATTTCAATGCAAAATCTCCATTTTTCATTTCACATTATCTCTTTTTCTATTAGAGCAACAGCCATGACGTTTTGCAGTTGTTTAGAGTACCACATTTCCTACATTCCTTTAAAAATTTACAGTTTTGTGTTGTATACAAGAAAAAATATTGCACAAAGTGTGTTTGCCATTAATTTCAATGTAAAAACTGATTTTTTTTCTACATCTCAACTTCTATTAAAGCTGCAGCCATGCCATTCTGCACATGATTGGAGTACAACATTTCCTACATTCTCCACACAATTTGTGGTCCTATTATGTATAAGAAAGAAAATATTGCGCAATGTGTGTTTTCCTATTGATTTGAATGTCAAAACTCATTTTTTCTCTTTGCTATATCTCAAATTTTTTTTAAGCTAAAGCCATGCCGTATTGCACATGATTGGATGAAAAAATTCCCAACATTCGGCATAAAATATATGATTCTGTTATGTATAGGAAAGAAAATGTTGCAGAAAGTGTGTTTTACCTACATTCTCACAAGAAATTACAGTTCTACGTTGTATATAGCACAAATTGTGTTTTCCAATTCATTTTAATATAAAAACTCAATTTTTGTTTTTCCTATATCACAAAATCTATTAAAGCTACAGCAATGCCATTTTATACATGATTGGAGTACCTCATTCCCAGCAAACTTGCTAAAATTTTCAGTTCTATGTTGTATAGGAGAGCATATATCACTCAAAGAGAGTTTTCCCATTCATTTTAATGTAAAAAAAAATTTTCTTTTTGCTATATCTCACTTTCTATAAAGCTACAGCCATGCTGTTTTGCACATGATTGAAGTAAAAAATTCCGAACATTCTGCATAAAATTTATGATTCTGTTATGTGTAGGAAAGAAAATATTGTACAAAGTAGGTTTTCCTATTGATTTCAATGTGATTACTTCATGATTCTTTTTGCTATATCTCAATTTCTATCAAAGCTACAGCCATGCCGTTTTGCACATGCTTGAGGTTCCTCATTCCCTACATTCTCTTAAAAATTTACAATTCCATGTTGTATAGGATAGAAAATATCGCACAATGTGTGTTTTCCCATTAATTTTCATACAATCTGCTATTGCTCTATTACTTTTAAAGCTACAGCCATGCCGTTTTGCAGAAGATTGATTTCCACATTTCTTACATTCTGGCCAATATTTTTATTTTTAACATTTATAGGAGACAAAATGCACAAAGTGCGTTTTCCCATTAGTTTCAATGGAAAAACGTTATTTTTCATTTTGCTATATCTCAATTTCTATTAAAGCTACAGCATGCCGTTTTGCACATGATTGGAGTTCGTCATTCCCTACATTCTTACAAAAATTTAAAGTTCTATGTTACACAGGAGAGAAAATTTCATACAAAGTGTGTTTTCCTATTGTTTTCAATTTTGAAAACTCCATTTTTTTTCTATATCTTAATTTCTTTTAAAGCTGCAGCCATGTCGTTTTGCACATGATTGGAGTACCACATTCCCAACACTCTGGAGGTAAGTTATGATTCTATTATGTATAGGAATAAAAATTTCGCACAAAGTGTATTTTTCCATTGATTTAAATGTAAAAACTCCATTCTTTTTTACTATATCTCAATTTCTATTTAAGCTAGAGCTATGTCGTTTTGCACATGTTAGGAGTTCCTCATTCCCTTCATTCTCGCAAAAGTTTACAGTTCTATGTGTTATAGGAGAGCAAATATCGCACAAAATGTGTTTTTCTATTGATTTCAATGTAGAAACCACATTTTTCTTTTTGCTTTTTCTCAATTTCTATTTAGGCTATAGCCATACCGTTTTGCACATTATTGGAGTACCTCATTCCCTACATTCTTACAAAAATTCACTGTTTGATGTTGAATAGGAGAGAGAATATCGCCCAAATTGTGTTTTCCTATTGATTTCGTTGTAAACACTCCATTCTTAATTTTGCTATATCTCAATTTCTATTAAAGCTTTAGCCATCCTTTTTTCACATGATGGGAGTACCACATTCCCAACATTCTTTTTAAATGTTATAAATCTATTATGTATAGGAAAGAAAATATTGCACAAAGTGTGTTTTTTTTAAAGCTATAGCCAGCCTGTTTTGCACATCATTGCAGCACCTCATTCCTTACATTCTTGCAAATATATACAGTTCTATGTTGTATACAACAGGAAATATCACACAAAGTGTGATTTCCCATGGATATTAATGTAAGAACTCCATTCTTCTTTTTGCTACATCTCAATTTCTATTAGAGCTACAGCCATGCTGTTCTGCACATGATTGGGGTACCTCATTCCCTACATTCTTGCAAAAATTTACTGTTCGATGATTTATAGGAGAAAAAATACTGTACAAAGTTTCTTTTCCCATTAATTTCAATATAAAATCACTATTTTTCTTTTTGCTTTATCTCAATTTTCATTAAAGCTACAGCCATGCCATTTTGCCCATGATTGGAATACCACATTCCCAAAATTTAGGATAGAACTTATGATTATGTTATGTATAGGAAAGAAAATATTATACAAAACGGGTTTTCGTATTGATTTCAATATAAAAACTCCTATTTTCCTTGTGCTATATCTCAATTTCTATTAAAGCATAAGCCATTCCATTTTGCACATGATTGAAGTAGTTTATTCCCTACATTCTGTCCAAAATTTGTTGTTTTATTATGCATAGGACAAACTGTGTTTTCAATGGATAGGAAAGAGATTTCTTTAAGATTTATCTCAATTTCTATTAATGCTACAGCCATGCTCTTTTCCACATGATTGGAGTTCCTCGTTCCCCACATTCTCACCAAAAATTTACAGTGCTATGATGTATAGGAGAGAAAATACCACACAAACTGTGTAATCCCATTGATTTTAATGGAAAAACTATTTTTCGTTTTGCTATATCTCAATTTAAATTAAAGCTCATTCCTCACCTTTTCTTTAAAAAATTTACAGTTCTATGTTTTATAGGACCGAAAATATCGCAGAAAGTTTTTTCCCATTTATTTTAATTTAAAAACCATTTTTCTGTTTGCTATATCTCAATTTCTATTAAAGCTTCAACCATGCCGTTTTGCATATGATGGAATTCTTAATACCTTATATTCTCACAAATATTTACAGTTCTATGTTGCATAGAAGAGAAAATATTGCAGAAAGTTTTTTTCCCATTTATTTCAATTTAAAAACCATTCTTCTTTTTGCTATATCTCAATTTCTATTTAAGCTTTGCCAATGCTGTTTGGCACATCATTGGAGTACCTAATATATTTTCAAAAATGTTAACATTTCTATGTTGTATAGGAAAAAAATTATCACACAATGTGTGTTTTCCTATTGATTACAATGTAAAAAGTCCTTTTTTTCAATATCTCGTTTTCTAATATAGCTACAGCCATGCCGCTTTGCACATGATTGAAGTACCTATTTCTGTAAATTCTACCAAAAATCTATAGTTCTATGATGGATAGGAGAGAATATATCACACAAATTGTGTTTTCTTATTGATTTCAATAAAAGAAAACTCATGTTTTTCTGCTATATCTCAATTTCTATTAAGGCTACAGCCATTCTGTTTTGCACATGATTGGTATACTTTATTCCCTGCATTCTTGCAATATGGTTGCAATATGGTTTATGTGAAAGAAAATATCACAAAACGTGTATTTTCACATTGATTTCAATTTAAAAACTCTATTTTTCTTTTTGCTTTACTTAAATTTCTAATAAAGCTACAGCAATGCCATTTTGCACACGATTGGAGTACCACATTCCGAACATTCTGAATAAAAGTTATGATTCTATTATGTATAGGAAAAAAATTATTGCAAAAAGTGTGTTTTCCTATTTATTTCAATGTAAAAATGCATTTTTTGCTATATCTTAATTTCAATTAAAGCTACCCCCATGCCGCTCTGCACATGATTGGAATACCTCATTCACTAAATTCTTGAAAAATTTGCAGATATATGTTGTATTGAAGGGAATATATCCACAAAGAGGGTTTTCCCATTGATTTCAATGTAAAACACCATTTTTATTTTTTGCTATATCTCTATTTCTATTTAAGCTGCAGCCATACCGTATTGCACATGGTCAGAGTACCACATTCGCAACATTCTGGATAAAATATATGATTCTTTTATGTCTAGGAAAAAAATATCACACAAAGTGTGTTTTCCCATTAATTGCAGTGTAATTACTGAATTGTTTTTTTTTGCTAAATCTCAATATCTAGTAAAACTAGAGCCATGCCGTTTTGCACATGATTGGAGTACATCATTCCCGAAATTCTCGAAAAAAAATTTGCAGTTCTTTGTTGTATAGGAGAAACATATCACACAAAGCATGTTTTCCCATTGATTTAAATGTAAAAACACGATTTTTTTCTTGCTATGTCTATATTTCTATTAAAGCTACAGCCATGCCGTTTTGCACATCACCTATACAGTTATGATTCTATTATGCGTAGGAGAGAAAATATCGCACAAATTGTGTTTTCTCATTGATTTCAATTTAAAAACTTCGTTTCCCTTTTTGCTATATCTGAATTTCTATTAAAGGAACAGCCATGCCATTTTGCACGTTATTGGAGTACCTCTTTCCCTATATTCTCACAATAATTTACAGTTCTATGTTGTATAGGAGATAAAACATCCCATGAAGTGTATTTTCCCATTAATTTTTTAAAAATAACTCAATTCTTCTTTTTACTATATCTCAATTTCTATAAAAGCTACAGCTACGCCCTTTTGCACATGATAGTAGTACTTTATTCCAACATTCTAACAAAAATTTACATTTCTAAGTTGTATAAGAGAGGAAATATCACCAAAAGAGTGTTTTTCCATTGATTTCAACGTAAAAACTATTTTTCTTTTTGAAATATCTGAATATCTATTAAAGCTAAAGCCATGACGTTTTGCACCAGATTTGATTACCAAATTCCCTACATTCTCGCAATAATTTACAGTTCTATGTTGTATAGGAGAGAAAATATCGCATAAAGTGTGTTTTGTTAATAGATTACAATGTAAAAACTCAATTTTTCTATATCTCAATTTCTAGTAAAACTACAGCCATGCCATTTTGCACATGATTGGAGTACCATATCACGAACATTCTGGATAAAAGTAATGATTCTATTATGTAAATGAATAAAAATATCGTAGGAAAGTGTGTTTTCCCATTTAATTTTATGTAAAAATTGCACTTTTCTTTTTGCAATATCAGAATTTTTTTTAAAGCTGCAGCCATGTCGTTTTGCATGTGTATGGAGAACCTCATTCCCTAAATTCTCGCTAAATTTTACATTTTTATGTTGTATAGGAGAGGAAATATCGCACAATGTTTGTTTTCCCATTGATTTCAATGAAAAAACTTCATTTTTCTTCTTGCTATATGTAGATGACCAACCATGTCGTTTTTAACATGATTGGAATACCACATTCCCTACATTCTAACACAAATTTACAGTACTATGTAGTATAGAAGACAAAATATTGCACAAAGTGTGTTTTTCCATTGATTTTGATGAAAAAAACCCCATTTTTTTTGCTATATCTCAATTTCTATTGAAGCTACAGCCATGCCATTTTGGAAATGATTGTAGTACCTCATTCCCTACATTCTCGCAAAAATTTACAGTTCTGTGTTGTATAGGAGAGAAAATATTGCACAAATTGTGTTTTTCCATTGATTTCAATGCAAAAAAAATTTTTTTTTGCAATATCTCAATTTCTATGAAAGCTGCAGCAATGCCGTTTAGCACATGATTGGAGTACTACATTCCCCACATTCTGGCCAAAATTTGCAGTTTGCTTTTACTACACTATACTATGTCACGGGTTGTGGAAAGGCCATGTTGCTATAACAGGTCGAATGGCACAGCAGAGGTGGCACATGGGAATGAAAGGGAAAAAAGAATGGGAGTGGGAAGGAATTACCATTTTAGTAATAAGAGCCTTCAGCAGAAGTTAAACACACTGGAAAGAGAAAAAGTTCACAACTATCTGTCTTGAGCACCATTGCTCTTATATCCTAAAATTATAGTGCTCTTTCACAGGGGTGAGTAAGAGTGCAACTTGGGATTATACTTTTAACAATCATTGGGTTAGAGAAAGACGTGTAAGATCTGTATAGTAATGCAAGACTTTCTTTCTGCTTAAATAGTTTCAATGACAGTAAAAAGTCATGAATTGATAGGCCTATGTCGTTACTGTCTCTCAGTGCAAGTTGGATGGCTGATCTTGAACTCATTTGGGGAGAAAATAATTCCTGTGAGCATGTGGAATGCAATGGGGCCTGTAAGTATATTTCTGAAACCAGATCAGGACTATCAATATTATTGTTCATGATGCGGTAAATCAACAATAAATGAGACAATTTTTTGGTAATCAGGAAGGGAAGCCATTTATGAACTTGAAATTTATCATAAGGAGGCAGTGGAAGCCATGGAGACTTGGTATTATCTCAGTTATTCCATAATGGAATTAGCTGAATGGTTGGGTTAGTATGCACTGTTATAGAGAATGAAGTTTTTCTGTCATGAATTGACTCCAGACTCTTGCAGAGGGATGCCACACAGATTGTGAAAACATTTAAGCAATATAACAACTTTGGGTAGATTGCAACTGAAAAAAGGTGTTCACACAACAAAGGATGTCTATAGATATCCTCAAAGCCCTTAATTGCAGCCAGTCCTTTTTGTAGAGCATGATATAGGTGATTTAGATGGGCATGGAAATTCAGCTTAGATCTAAATAGACCCCCAAATCCTTTACAACGTTAGTATTAAAAAAAAGGAGAACCATCAGAAAATGTTTAATTTGACGCAAAGGGAAAAAGTTGATGAGAGAATGTCATCTTGTATGTCTTTGCAGGATAACTAATGAGGTGATTGGCCTTCATCTAAGACTCCATTTTGACAAATGCCATTTGTAAATTCTGAACATCTGCAGAGGTATTTACACAACCAGACAACTTGTTATCACCTGGAAAGGTGAGAAGAACTCGGTGTTAAATTGGTAGAGAGAACAGATCTTCAATATAAAGTGAGAACAATAAGGGGCTCAAAGCACTTCCCTGGAGGCACCCATGGATTGTGAGAAGAGAGCACTACAAACAAAGTTGCGAAGCTTTAGGAAATTGGTATGCATAGTTAAATAATTCCTGAAGAACTAACATAACGGAGGTGAAATTCCATAACACTGAAATTTCCAAAATAATAATGGGATATTGATCATATCGAAAGCCTTTGACAAGTCTCGGTAAATGGAATCATATTGGCAGCGTTGAGCAAAGGCCCTATGAATATCCTGAAAATGGTGCAACAGATTTATTTCAGGAGAATGACCCGACATAAATCCATGCTTTTGAGAAGCAAGGAAAGGCCTACACCAATTAAAAATCTTTCTCTGCAGGATCCTAGTTTATATGTGGGAGCTATCAATGCAATCAGGCAATAGCAGTCTGGATTACAGTGCAAACCCAACTTGAATACAGGCATCAAGTGGGCTGTCTTCCATGTAGGTGAAACATAAGAAGCTGATAATTATAAGGTGAACAGTCAAGTAAGTACTGGAGCAAGCTGATATCTGACTGCTTTTATCAGAATAGGAGGGAATACATCAGGTCCTGATAAAAAAGTGGGCTTTAGCCTATTAATTGCCCTCAAAACTTCAGTTGTAGTGATACCAGATATCTATAGAGAGTCAGGTGAAGGAGTGAGTGGATAGGGATAAGAGGCAGGATAGAATGAAGTTGGAATGTTGGACATATTTGATGATATATCATATGTTTTAATAAACATGTCACTAACTTTATTGAGATTTGTGACATATTTTTGGTCAACCTTCATTGATCATCTGCCACATATCGCTTATAATTTTTCCAAAAATTAACTGGAGATCAAATATTAACTATTAAGGAATTTAGAAACTTCTGCCAATCATAAGTCACCAAAACTTTAACTCGTTGACAAAAGTCTTAGTATATCTTATAATGGTAAAAGGAGGGCTTCTTTTTATTGCGAGTATAAGACTTCCTTTTCTGTATAAGTTCCTTGCTAAACCAGAAGGGGAGTAAATCAGGCTTATGATGTTGCTTCTGTATTGGAACAAATTTATGCAAAGCATTAGACAAGATAGTGTAAAAGTTCACTACAGCCTGCATGGCACTAGTATTCTGAAGGACATCATCCCAATGAATGGAAGCTAAATATTTATAAAGCCCCAAATAGTTTTCAAATTTTCAGCCATATTAGGAACTACCAGGAGAAGGCATATGTTGGACTGGAAGATCTGTCTTAATATGTAAAGGTGGATGATAGGAATCAATACAGGACAAAGGAAGGCAGAAGATATCTCACAATATCTGTCAGAAAAACAGAGATCTACGAGATTCTCCTGCTTATTTAGAATGAAGTTTAATTGTGTCAACTAGAAGGAACTAGTCAAGGCTATTAGAGCTGCCGCCTTAGATGGATAGGCTGTGCCCATATAAATTAGAGGAGATAAACCCCAATTAATGTGGGGTATATTAAAATCACCAATAACTATTGCTGATGTGTGATTGACAAGGAGAGTATGTAATAATTTCATCTGAGTTAAATAAACAGGCATTGACAAAGAAGTGTACAGACAACAAGCTACAATTATATAAGAGGAATGAGTTATGCTGCCATGGATAAAAATTTGCAAAATTCCCTCACCAGATGGGGTGTCTAATTGGGCAAATGTCATTGATTTAAGGAGCCTTATATTAAAAGCTATCAGGATACCACCACCTTTAAAACAAGGATTATTATCAGCACGAAATACCTTGAAGTAGGCAGGAAAATAATTATTTGTTGACAAACTAGAAGATAGCCAAGTTTTGTTGAGCACAAATATGTGGTAATCACAGGAGAGTATGCTAGCCAGAAACTTGTGACTCTTTGAAAGGAGGCCTCAAACATTCTGGTAGAAAATATGTAGTTAACCCTCAGTTGTTGTGATTTTTATCTGGGGGGTCAAGGCGCTCCTCTCCAGCACCAAAATTGTTTAAGTCGGTTGCTGGCAGGCTGGAGTTTGCCATTTCAGACTTATAGTATTGTCAGAGGAACTTGTTGGTGAATTAAAAATTTCACAGGATAAATCAGCTTGAAGGCAACCCCAAAATACCTTAAAAAATTTTCCTTCTGGCTGCAATAAAGGACTGAGTAATAAGGTGTTTGATTCTCCAGAGGCTGCTACTACAAACGATGAATATATATTATACTGGGTCTTTAACATCTGGATTGATAGCAAGTTACATACATTTTTAGAATGTAAGTATCTATATACCCTAGCACAATTTACAGATGGAGTTAATCTAGATATAAAGATTCTATGGACCTGTAAGTGAATGGCTAACTCCAACATATCCACCTATGCCAAATACTTTCCTAAAGTAACAGGTTGCCCATTATTACTTATTGACAGCTTCTTGGAAATGTTTTCAGGAGTATTATGTGAAAGGGAGAGCAATAATTTAGATGACTTATCAACATAGTCACCTTTCGGTACACCCAAAGATTGATTACAGTGAGGGTACACCTGTCTTGGTAACTGTTGTGTTCGGTGAAATCTTCTTGCTATTGAGGCATAGGTAGGTTTTTTAGCTTGATCTGCTGTTTGGATTTCAATAGGGGAATCCAAGGAGATCTATTCTGATTGGATGAGAGTATGCAATGTGATGAATTCCATTTTTAGATCCCTCAACTCAGATTTGACAATACAAGATTCCAGTTTTAGATCAGAAATTTCACTTTTGAAATTATTCAACTCAATCAAGACAGAAGCTATAGAGCTTACACAGTTGCGAAGTTCAACGGTTAAATCAGTTAAAGGCTGTAAAATATCTAGAAGTTTAGCTAATAACTCTGATAGTTGTGAAGGAATGGCATTTAAAGATGTCAGATTACATGGCTTCCCTACATCCTTAGCAACATCATAGATTGTGACCAATGGAGAGGAAGATGGTTTACTGGGGGAATTCTCATCACAAGAGGCCAAACAGCCATCACACTTATAGGTAGAGATCAACAGTGGAAGCTCCACAGAACCTACCTTTAGGCAATTGGCATGCAAATGACGACCACATAATAGCCACTTCACTGAAGAGGAATAAGGCTGAACATCCTTTCTACAGGTCGAGCAGACACCCAAAGAGGCATTGCTTGACCGTTTTCAGTCAAGAACCAAATATACTAATATCATATATCTGAACCTGACTTTATGATAAAATATCAAAGCAAATAAAACCACAATAAAATCAATAAAATTCTATTAGGTTAGATTAATATAATCATAAATAGAGCTTATAAAAAAAAAATAAAAATAAAAATTACTAGTTAAATGCCACAACCTCACTTCAAATTACTAAGTAGTGCTAAACCAACACAATGAAACCCGGAGATAGTATGCTTAAGTTCTAGGATGAATAGTAGACAAAATGCACAAAGTGCGTTTTCTCATTAGATTCAATGGAAAAACTTCATTTTTCTTTTTCCTAAATCTCCATTTCTATTAAAGCTACAGCCATGCCGCTTTGCAAATGATTGGAGTACCACATTCCAAAAATTACTGATAAATGTTATGATTCTACTATGTATAGGAAAGAAAATATCGCACAAAGTGTGTTTTCCTATTGATTTTATTGTAAAAACCATTTTTCTTTTTCCTACATCTCAATTTCTATCTAAGCTACAGGCTTGCCGTTTTGCAATAGATTAGTGTATCTCATTCCTTACATTCTCTTAAAAATTTACATTTCTATGTTGTATAGGATAGAAAATATCAAACAAATTGTGTTTCCCAAATAATTTCAATGTAAAAACTCCATTTTTCGTTTTGCTATATCTCAATTTCTATTAAAGCTACAGCTATGCCATTTTGCAATAGATTGGAGTATCTCATTCCCTAAATTCTCTAAAAAATTTACAGTTCTATGTTGTATAGGATAGAAAATATCAAACAAATTGTGTTTCCCCAATAATTTCAATGTAAAAACTCCATTTTTCTTTTGCTATATCTCAATTTCTATTAAAGCTACAGCTATGCCGTTTTGCACATGATTGGAGTACCACATTCTCTACATTCTTGATAAAAGTTATGATTCTATTGTGTATAGGAAAGAAATAATCGTTTAAAGTGTTTTTTCCCATTGATTTCAATATAAAAACTTGACTTTTCATTTTGCTATATCTCAATTTGTAGTAAAGCTACAGCCATGCCATTATTCACATGATTAGAATATCACATTCCCAACATTCTGGATACCAGTTATAATTCTATTATGAAGAAGGAAAGAATATATCAATATATGTAAAAACCATTTTACTTTTTGTGATATTCAATTTCTATTAAAGCTACAGTCATGATGTTTTGCACAAGATTGGATTACCTCATTCCATACATTCTATCAAATATTTACAGTTCTATGTTGTATAGGATAGAAAGTATTGCACAAAGTGTGTTTTTACATTGATTTTAAAGCAAAAACTCCATTTTTATTCTGGCTGTCCATTTTTCATTTTCCATTTTCCGTTTTGCACATGATTTTAGTACCTCATTCCCTACATTTTTGAAACAATTTACAGTTTTGTTTTATAGGAGACAAAATATCTCACAAAGTGTGTTTCCCAATTCATTTTAATATAAAAACTCTATTTTCCTTTTCCTATATCTCAATTGCTATTAAAGCTACAGGAATGCCGTTTTGCACATGATTGGAGTACCACATTCCCAACATTCTGGATAAATGTTATTATTTTATTACGTATAGGTAAGAAAATATCACACAAAGTATGTTTCCTTATTGATTTCAATGTAAAAACTTTATGTTCTTTGCCATATCTCAATTTCTATTACCACTACAGCTATGGCACTTTGTGCATAATTGGGGTAGCTAATTCCCTAAATTCTTGCAGAAATTTACAGTTCTGTGTTGTATATGAGTGAAAATATCGCACAAAGTGTGTTCTCTGATTGATTTCAATCAAAAACTCCATTTTTCTTTTTTGCTATATCTCCATTTCTAATAAAGCTACAACAATGTCGTTTTGCACATGATTGGAGTACCACATTTCCAACATTCTGGATAACATTTATGATTCTTTTATGTATAGGAAAGAAAATATCACACAAAGTGTGTTTTCTTATTGATTGCAATGAAAAAACAATTTTTTTTTTGCTATATCTTAATTTCTATTAAAGCTACAGCCATGCCGTTTTGCACACGATTAAAATACCTCATTCCCTACATTCTCCCAAAAATCTACAGTTTTATGTTGAACTGGAGAGAAAATATCACACAATGTGTGTTCTCCTCTGATTTCAATGTAAAACCTCTATTTTTCTATTTGCTATATCACAATATCTAATAAAGCTACAACCATGCCGTTTTGCACATCATTGCAGTTCCTCATTCCATACATTCTTGCAAAAATTTACAGTTCTATGTTGTATATGAGAGAAAATATCACACAAAGTGTGTTTTTTATTGATTACAATGTCAAAACTCCATTTTTCTTTTTGCTATATATCTCAATTTCTTTTTAAGCTACAGCCATGCTGTTTTGAACATGATTGGAGTGCCTTATTCCCTACATTCTCTTAAAAATTGACAGTGCTGTGTTTTATAGGAGAGAAAATATATCTCATAAAGAGTTTACCCATTGATTCCAATTTAAAAACCTTTTTCTTTTGGCCTTATCTCAATTTGGTTTAAAGCTACTGCCTTGCCGTGTTCAACATGATTGGAGTACCTCATTCCCTACATTCTCGCAGAAATTTACAGTTTTATATTCTATAAGAGATAAAATATCACAATAATTGTGCTTTCAAATTGATTTAAATGTAAAATCTCCATTTTTTATTATTCTATATCTTAATTTCTATTAAAGCTACAGCCATGCCGTTTTGCACATGATTGGAGTACCACATTCCCAATATTCTGAAATAAACATATGATTCTATTATGTATAGGAATAAAAATTTTGCACAAAGTGTATTTTTCCATTGATTTCATTGTAAAAACTCCATTTGATTTAAATGCAAAACCTCCATTTTTCTTTTTACTATATTTCAATTTCTTATAAAGCCACAGCCATGATACATTCCACTATGCTACTTTCCACCCTTTAGAGTCATCGTGAAAAGTTGGTCTCACATGGCTTTCTTGGTAAGTTAATTCTTTTCACATTACAAGTTTTATATATCTTTTATATCCCTTTTAGTCTTAAGCTATTTATTAGTTTTATTTGCATTTCAATTTTTGTAATTATTTATAATTTTCTCTTATGGTTTTATTATCTTGGTGGTATTTTTGTTGTTTTTGCTTCAAAAGAGTGCTACACCGTTTAGTTTTCATCTGCTGTCGAAGATTCCAAAGCCCTCTGGATAAGATACTTGCACTTTCTTTTCTTTAAGCCTTTTTGATTAAGCCTATTTGGTCGGTCATAAACGAGTAGAGTAGCATTTTAGCTAACCCTCCAATTTTCAATGGATTATACACCTAACAGAGTGGTAAGTGTACATTCATTTTCTGTTGTTGTATAGGTTATTATAGTCTAATTGATATTGGCTTACGATGCCTTCACTGGGCATCTGTCATATTTGTAACTATGTTCTGGCAGGGTTAATGAGGGTTAATGCTGTTGGCTTAATGCTTGAGGGTTAATGCTGTTGAGATACTATTAATGGCACCTACCTATAAATGTGGGCCTTGCCTCTCTTCACGAAATAATAGCTCCCCTGTGCATACACCCCCATGCTCATTGGTTAGTCCATTAATGCAGGCGGATAAGATAAATAAAGCTCTTCCACTTCTATTGTGCAGCCAAGTTGCGTTGGACACACCAGTTCCCATGAGATCACTGAAGTTAAGCAGTGCAAGCCCACGTCAATACCAACAAGGGTGTTTGGTAAAGATCTTTGGGTGTTGCAAATTAACAATTTCCTTTGTCCTTTCACCTTCCTCCTCATCTCCCGTGGGCAGCCTCCTAAGGGTTAATCCTGTTATGGCTGCCTGGCTTACTCCCCAACCCCACAAATTAATCCAGTATTCCAATGGACAAATTTGCATCTCTGATTACTAACCTTATTGAGAACTTGCAGCCCATTTTGGAATTAACCAGCGCTATTCGTGAGCCTTTATCACACATTCCAAAAATGGTGGAGGATGTTAATTTTCTGAAATCAGAAGGCCCTAAAATGGCTTTGGATATAGCCCTGCTGATAACGGAATTGCCAATGTTAACTAGAGAAATGGTGGAAATGAAGTATTAATTCTCCAAGCTGAAAATATATTTGATGGGTATGTCTTTTACTGACAAATCAAATAAAGCTCCTTCTGTGAAACTTTTGTTGTTTCACAAGGAGGGGCCTGCCCTTCTAGCTCTCCTCTCAGTAGCTCCTCTAATTTATCTCTACCATGAGCTTCACAATTTCGGATTAACTCACCAGCACCAAGAGTTTCAAGGCCTAGAATACAGTCTGTCAGAGAGCCCCTTAGGTCCCCTAAGAGGGCATATCAATCTAGCATCCTTTCAGATGGGTGGGAGAAATTATCTCGCCTTCAAGCTGTTCCAAAACAAAGACTGTATCAGCTATTTGTTAGAAGGCTAAGCCTATGAGAATCCTGTCAAAGTATTCAGCTTCACTTGGCAGATAATAACTGTCCTGAGGTTTTTGCCATACACAAATTAAAAATCAAAGTTTGATACCTATTCTTCTTTCTTAATTTTATTAAATGAAAATTTGAAAGACTGTTTCTTTGATCCCTTGCGATGGCTGGAAGGAGCTGAGTTTAAATCATTTCAAGGGCGCTTCTTGGTTGATGAAGCAATGGAATCCTGGCATGCAGGTAAGCTTCGTGCTAGCCATATGCAACCTTCCAGGGTAGTGGCTTAGGTGCTCAATATGATAAGCATCCTCACTCAGGACGTGGAGAGGAACGTCTTAATGTACCTCTTTAAGAAAAATGGTCCCCTGAACATTAAATATTTATTACCAGAATTTAAATTGACTACAGTCCAAACATAATGACTTCTTAATAAATATATTACTTTCAGACTACCACATTGTGGATCTGTCAGAAACCTGGCTATCCCCTGAGCAAGCATCATCAAACTATTTCCCTTTTATTACTCAGTTTTCCGTGCTGATAAGTCTGGTACCTAAGGAGGAGGGATCCTCCTTATTGCCATAAACACCAAGGTATTCTCAGCAAAATTCCAACTCCTTATAGACCTTCTTCCTAGTGACTCTCTTCTTGCAAATCAAATATTCAATTCCAATGTTCTAAGCCCATTAGTGCTCATTCCAGGCTACTTTCCCCCAGCTTGTGCAACTGATTTCTGCATAAAGCAAGTATCAACAACAAATGCTGTTATTGCCAAACACTCCTCTGTTATAATTGTTGGGGACTTTAGTGTCCTTAAATAAATTGGAAGTTGGATCCTCCAGCATATTTGAGCTTAGCTTATCCAAGTAAAGCTGAGGCTTTAATAACCCTAGTGATGAATGAAGCTTGCTCAGATTAATGACACTCCTAATGTTAATTAGCACCTTTTAGAACTTTGTTTTTCTGACCTGTTTTGTACAATTAAGAAGGTTCCCTCTTTCCTTGATTGACCAACATCAACCTCCCTTTTCAATCCAATTAAACATTCCCTGCAATTGTTCTCCACCCCTACTCTACCAGGGTTTCCACTATATAAGGGGGAATCGACTTAGGGCTATACGCTTATTTTGCTATTAAAGATTGGTCATCAGTATTTGTCATTCTTGCCTAGATGCAGTTCATAGATACTATGATATATTAATCAAACGATCCCATAACATTATCCCTCCTCGTTTAGCATGGAACTCATTAATACATTGAAGAAGTGACACATGCATAGTCTGATGAAACATAGAAGTACGTCGATGCAGCAAACCAATTTCAAGACATATAGGAAATTAGTAAAGTCCCTCATCAGATGGTACAGACACCATTTTCTTTTTTACCTATTCCAACAGATTAATTCCCTAACTTCATTCTGGATACTTTAAAATAGATATGTGGCTAAACCTCAAATTCCAATCTCACTAAAGGTGGGGGACATGCATTTTCTATACCCAAATGAGACTTGCAGGTACTTTGCTCAATTTGTTTAGGCATTTCTTGACTAAATAGCAAATCAGCCTCTTACTCAACCCTACCCCCTACCCAGTCCCTGAATTGACTGATGCTCTTCATTTTACTTCCTTTAAAACTTCTGAAGTTCTACTATCCATCAATAAGCTCAAGGCTTCTTTTTCTCCCAGACCTGACCTCATCCCATCAGTCATTATTAAAGCCTTTAGAGATATTTTAGCCCCTATTCTGGCCAAGCTTTTTTCCTGGTGTTTATCCTCAAAGGACATCCCATTGACCTGGAAATCTGCCCATGTCCTGCCAATTTTCAAATCAGGATCCCACTCCTCTCCCTCAAACTATCGCCTGATTTCACTTATAGCCCCAACAGCAAAAATTTTGTAAAGACTAGTCTTTGATAAATTAGCCACCTGGTCATCCCCCCACAACAGCATGGTTTTACAGCTGGGCAATAGCCAGAATCCAATCTGCTGGTCCACACTAATTCCATCAGGAAAGCATCTCAGGACCATGCTCAGTACCACTCAATATACCTAGATTTGTTGAAGGCATTTGATAGTGTTCCTATCAATATTCTAATTCATAAGTTATCTAAATATGGGTTGTCATCTAGTCTTTGCCAAGTTTTAGAAGACTACCTGATGGCTCATGAAAACTATATAAAATTAGGTCGCTTTGTAAGGCCCCATTATTTTGTTCAATCTAGAAGGATTCTCAAAGGGAGCACACTAAATCCTCTATTGTTTTCCATTTTCATTGCTGATCTCTTTGAGGCAATTCCCCATGAGTTAGATTTGCTGGCCTTTGCCAATGACCTGAATCTATTAAATCAAATCTACGGGTTTGAGGATATACTTCTTCTTCAAAAGGGACTAGCTTCCATTGAAACCTGGCTACACCATAACTCATTATCTATTAATCATTCAAAAACCCTTCAAATCTCCTTCCCATTTCTTCATCATTCTATCCCCTACATCTATACCTTTCATGATGGTTCTCCTGTTTCTTTCTAAAACACTATCAAAGACCTGGGTGTTTATTTGGACAGCAAGCTTACTTTCCATATGCACCTAACCCAATTATTTTTCAGTGCAAAATGACGGTTAATGGAAATAAAGGGAGTTGGTGACATCTATCTATCCCCAACCTTAGTTTCTCATCGTTTCAGAGTCGTTATTCTGCCAAAAATCAAATACTGAATGAATATCTGGGCTTCCTCTAGTCCCTCACCTCATCTGAAGACAAGCCAACTATGTCACAAGTATGCTACCTTCAGCATTCTTGACAGAGTAACAGCTGGCAGTATGTGGTTTGATGTTGGTCTCAATAGAACTCAATAGATAATTTAGTGATCTGCAGGAGGGGTCCTACCCTGTGAGCTCTTTATTATGCCATCTCTTAGTCCATCGAATTTTTAACAACAAGATAAACTGCAACAATTTATTAAGGGAACTGCATTTTTGTGCCCCTTCTCACCATACCGAATCCTAGGAGCTTTTCCCCCCTGTATGTCACCACCATTCACCTATTAAGATGGGTCTAGCAGACTTCAATAACATGTCTCTGTCTAACAATGACTTAATGGGCTCCTATCAAAAATTTAAGAGGAAAGCTACATTAGCCCTTCTTTTTGGTAGCCCATTCCATTATCATTAAGAACACTAGTGTATAGGCAATACCCAGGTGAAATTTAATCTAGCACCACACCCAACAGTTTTGTCTTTGCACTTAATTAGCACTCTAGATCATCTATGGATTTTCCTTCCCTCATTTTTGACTCTTGGTAACTCCGTTTCTTCCTCCATTGATGGATTTGATATACATACTAACCCACAAGATAACTCCTCCGAACTCCAATTTAATCTGTGGTGTTTGCATTTACTTCACAGCATAGCAACAGTTGAAGATGCAGTTTGAACTGTTAGATTAATGAGGTGTGTCTTTTTGAAGAACAGAAAGTATAACTTCTAGCACCTTTCTCATGACTACTAAATTTCATTTTCCCTGATCCCCTCCCTCACCCTTTTCCCCTTTCCTAAACTCCCCGTGAGTCACTTAATCTGGGCAAACTGTTATGGCGGTTTGGCATAATTCCCCAAAAACCCATTGATGGCAACCCACCAACCAACCATGTCGTTTTGAACATGACAGGAGTACCTCATTACCTACATTCTCACAAAAATTTACAGTTCTATGTTGTATAGGAGAGAAAATATCACACAAAGTGTGTTATCATATTGAGTTCAAAGTAAAAAACATCATTTTTTCTATATCTCAATTTCTTTTAAAGCTGCAGCTAAGCCGTTTTGCACATAATTGGAGTACTACATTCCCAACATTCATATCGATCAAAGTGTATTTTC
Organism: Trigoniulus corallinus; assembly: GCA_013389805.1. Classification (NCBI taxonomy): domain Eukaryota; kingdom Metazoa; phylum Arthropoda; class Diplopoda; order Spirobolida; family Trigoniulidae; genus Trigoniulus; species Trigoniulus corallinus. The sequence continues at coordinate 21,489,143 of JAAFCE010009127.1, read as the reverse complement.
CTATTGATTTCAATGTAAAAACTCCATTTTTTTACTATATCTCAATTTCTATTAAAGCTACAGCCATGCCGTTTTGTACATTATTGGAGTACCTCATTCCCGACATTCACTCAAAAATTTGCAGTTCTATGTTGTATAGGAGAGAATAAATTGCACAAAGTGTGTTTTCCCATTGATTACATTGTAATATGCTATGCTTTTTGCTATATCTCAATTTCTATTAACGCTACAGACATGCCGTTTTGCACATGATTAGAGTTCCTCATTCCCTACATTCTTGAACAATTTAATGTCCTGTGTTGCATATGAGAGAAAATATCTCACAAAGTGTGTTTTCCCATTAATTTCAATGCAAAAACTCTATTTTTCTTTTTGCTATATCTCAATTTCTATTAAAGCTACAGCCATGTCGTATTGCAAATGATTGGAGTACAACTTTCCCTACATTCTGCCGAAAATTTGTTTTTATTATGTATAAGAAAGAAAATATCACACTAAGTTTGTTTTCCCACTTATTTCAATGGAAAAACTTCATATTTAATTTTGCTTTATCTTACTTACTATTAAACCTACAGCCATGCTGTTTTCCACATGATTGGAGTACATAATTTCCCTACATTCTTGCAAAAATTTTCAGTTCTATGTTGTATAGAAGAGAAAATGATGCAAAAATTGTGTTTTCCCATTGATTTCAATGTAACACCTCCATTTCTGTTTTTGCTATATCTCAAACTTTATTAAAGCTACAGCCATGTTGTTTTGCAAATGATTGGAGTCCTAATTTCTTACATATTCACAAAAAAATTACAGTTCTATGTTTCATATGAGAGAAAATATCTCACAAAGTGTGTTTTCCAATTGAGTTCAATGTAAAAACTCTATTTTTCTTTCTCCTATATCTCAATTATCTATTTAAGCTACAGCCATGTCGTTTTGCACATGATTGCAGTACTTTATTCCCTACATTACTGCAAAAATATACAGTTCTTTGTTGTATAGGAGAACAAGCATCACACAAAATGTGTTTCTCATTGCTAAAGGCATGCAGATTTCCACATAATTGGAGTACCTCATTGATTTAAATCTCACAGAAATTTACAGTTGTATGTTGTATAGGACAGAAAGTATCGCACAAAGTTTATTTTCTTATTGATTTTAATGTAAAAACTCCATTTTTCTTTTTGCTATACATCAATTTCTCTTAAAGCTACAGCCATGCCATTTTGTACATGATTGGAGTAGCTCATCCCCTACATTGTGGCCAAAAGTTGCAGTTCTATTTTGTATAGGAGGCAAAGTTCACAAAGTGCTTTTTCCCATTGATATCAATGTAAAAACAACATTATTTTTGCAATATCTCAATTTCATTTTTGCAAAAGTTTCCAGTTTTACGTTGTATAGGAGAGAAAGTATCTAACAAAGTGTGTTTTTCACTTGATTTCAATGTGAAAGCTTCATTTTTCTTATTGCTTTCTCTCAATTTCTCTTAAAGCTACAGCCATGCCATTTCCACATGATTGGATTACCACATTCCCTACATATTTGTAAAAATTTAGAGTTCTATTTTGTATGGGAGAGAAAAAACACCCAAAGTGTATTTACTCATTGATTTTAATAAAAAAAAAGCATTTTTTTGCTATATTTCAATTTCCATTAAAGCTGGAACAACCCCGTTTTGCACATGATTGAAGTACCCCATTCCCTAAATTCTTGTAAAAACTTACAGTTCTATATTGTATAGGAGAGAAAATCTTGCACAAAGTGTTTTTTACCGTTGATTTCCATGTAAAAATTCCATTTTTCTTTTTGCTGTATCTCAATTTCTATTGAAGCTGCAGTGATGCAGTTTTGCAGATGATTGGAGTAACACATTCCCTACATTCTCGTAAAAATTTACAGTTCTATGTTGTACAGGAGAGAAAATATTGCACAAATTTTGTTTACCTATTGATTCCAATGTGAAAACTCCATTTTTCTTTTTCTATATATCTCTATGTCAATGAAATTTATATAGCTCTATTTCATTCTCACAAAAGTTTGTAGTTTAATGTTGTTTGGTGAGAAAATGTCACATAAAATGTGTTTTATCGTTGATTTCCATATAAAACTCCATTTTTATTTTTGCTATATCTCAATTTCTATTAAAGCTACACCCATGCCGATTGGCACACAATTGTAGTACCTCATTCCATACATTCTGTCCAAAATTTGTGGTTCTATAATGTATAGGAAAGAAAATTTAGCAAAAAGTGTGTTTTCCCATTGATTTCCATGTAAATACTCAATCTTTCCTTTTGCTATATCTCAATTTCTATAGATGCTACAGCCATACCGTTTCACACATGATTGGAGTACCTCATACCCTACGTTCTCGGTAAAGTTTATTTCTCTATGCTGCATAGAAGAGAAGATATTGCAAAACGTGCGTTTTCTTGTTGATATCAATGTTAAAACTCCATTTTTATTTTCTCTATATCTAAATTTATATTAAAGCTGCACCTATGCCATCTTGCACACGTTTGGAGTACCATCTTCCCAACATTTTGAAATAAAAGTTATGATTCTATTATGTATAGGAAATAAGATATTACACAAAGTTTGTTTTCCTACTGATTTCAATCTAAAAACTCCAATTTTTTTTTTGCTATATCACAATTTTTATTAATGCTACAACCATGCCGTTTTAAACATGATTGGAGAACCACTTTCCCAACATTCTTTATGTAAGTCATGAATTTATTGTGTGTAGAAAGAAAATTTCGCACAAAGTGAGTTTTCCAATTGATTGCAATGTAAAAACTCCTTTTATTTTTTACTATATCTCATATTTCTATTAAAGCTACAGCCATACCGTTTTGCACATGATTGGAGTACCACATTCCCAACATTCTGAATGAAAGTTTTGAATATATTATGTATAGGAAAGAAAATATTGCACAAAGTTTGTTTTCCCATTGATTTTAATTTAAAACTCCATTTTTTTTTGCTACATCTCAATTTTTATTATACCTACAAACATGCCGTTTTGCACATGATTGAGTAACTCATTCCCTGCATTCTCACAAAAATTTAAAGTTCTATGTTGTTTTGGAGAGAAAATATCATACAAAGTGTGTTTTCTTATTGATTTTAATGTAAAAACTCCATTCTTCTTTTTGCTGTACCTCAATTTCTATTAAAGCTAAAGCCACGCCGTTTTCCACATGATTGGAGTACCTCATTCGCTACATTCTTGCAAAAATTTACAGTTTTATGTTTTATAGGAGAGAAAAATCGCACAAAGCATATTTTCCCCTTGATTTAAACTTAAAAACAAAATTTTTCTTTTTGCTTTACCTCACTTTCTCTTAGAGATACAGCCATGCCGTTTTGCACATTATTGGAGTACCACATTCCCAAAAATTTTAATAGAAGTTATGATTCTATTGTGAATAGGATAGAAAATATTGCACAAAATGTGTTTTCAGTTTGATTTTAATGGAAAAACTACTTTTTTTATTTTCCTATATCTCAATTTCTATTAATGCTACAGCCATGCTATTTTAAGCATGATTTTAGTACCTAAATTCCCACATTGTAGCAAAAATTTAGTTCTATTTTGTATAGGAGAGAAAATATTGCACAGTGCGTTTTCCTATTTATTTCAATTAAAAACTCCATTTTAATTTTGGCTATACCTCAATTTCTTTAAAGCTACAGCCTTGCCGTTTTGCACGTGATTTGAGTACCTCATTCCCTATATTCTTGGAAAAATTTACAGTTCTACGTTTTAAAGGAGAGAAAATATAGCACAAAGTGTGTTTTCCTATGTCAGCCTTTTCATTTTGCACATGATTGCAGTACCACATTCCCAAAAATTTTTATAAAAGTTATGATTCTATTATGTATAGGAAAGAAAATATTGTATGAACTCCTCCTTTCATTTTGCTATATCTCAACTACTATTTAAGCTACAGCCATGCCATTTTGTACATTATTGGGGTACCACATTAACAACATTCTGGATAAAAGTTATGATTCCATTATTTATTGGACAGAAAATATAGCACAAAGTGTATTTTCCCTTTTATTTCAATGTAAAAACTCCATTTTTTTGTTTGCTATATCTCAATTTTTATTAAAGCTAACACCATGCCATTTTGCAGATGATTGGAGCACCTTAATCTCTACATTATTGAAAAAATTTACAGTTTGATGTTATCTAGGGGAGAAAATGTTGCTCAAAGTGTATTTTCTTATTGATTTCAACGAAAAACTTAAAGCTATTTTTTTGCTATATCTTAATTTCTATTAGAGCTACAGCGATGTACTTTTGTGCATTTTTGGAGTACCTCATTTCCTACATTATGGCAAAAACTTGCAGTTCTATGTTTTGTAAAGAATACTTATTGCACAATGTGTTTTTTCTCATTGATTTCAATGTAAAAACTCCATTTGTTTTTCTCAATTTCTATTAAAACTACAGCAATGCCATTTTGCACATAATTGGAGTACTACATTCCTAACATACTGCATAAAAGTTATGATTCCATTATGTAGAGGAATGAAAATATCCCATAAAGTGTATTTTTCCATTGATATTAATGTAAAAACTCCATTTTCTTTACTATATCTCAATTGATATTAAAGCTGCATCTATGCCATGTTGCACATTATAGGAGTACCTCATTCCCTACAGTCCTACAAAAATTTACAGTTCTACGTTGTAGAGGAGAGAATATATCGCAGAAAGTGTGGTTTTCCATTAATTTTAATGTAAAAATTCCACTTTCTTTTTTGCTATTCCTCATTTTCTAATAAATCTAAAACCATGCCGTTTTTCACAAAATTAAAGTACTTCATTCTCTACATTTTTGCGAAGATTTACAGTTCTATGTTGTATAGAAGAGAAAACATCGCACAAAGAGTTTAGCCACTGATTTCAATTTAAAAACTCCATTTTTCTTTTCGCTGTATATCAATTTCCGTTAAAGCTACAGCCATGAGATTTGGCACATGATTAGAATACCACATTCCTAACATTCTGGATAAATGTTATTGATTGATTAAACATTTCTGATTGATTTTAATGGAAAAACTCCATTTTTCTTTTTGCTATATTTCAATTTCTGTTAAAGCTGCAGCCTTGCCGCTTTGCAGATGATTAGAGTACGTCATTTCCTACATTCTTACAAAAAATTACAGTTCTATATTGTATAGGAGAGAAAATATCACACAAAGTGTGATTTTGCATGGATTTCTAACGAAAATCCGCATCATTCCTTTTGCTATGTCTAAATTTCCATTAAAGCTACAGCCATGCGGTTTTGCGCATGATTTGAATACTAAACTACAAATATTCTCGCAAAAATTTACAGTTCTATGTTGTATTTGTTTTCCTACTAATTACAATGAAAAATCAATCAATGTCAATTTCTATTAATGCTTCAGCAAAGCCATTTTGCACATGATTGGTGTACATTCTTCCCTAAATTCTCGGAAATGTTTACAGTTCTACGTTGCATAGTAGAGAAAGTGTCGCAAAAAGTGTGTTTTCCAATTGATTTCAAAATAAAAATTCCATTTTTCTCTTCTTGCTATATCTCAATTTCTATTAAACCTAGAACCATGCACCAGTTCTCATCTAACCACTGAAGTTAAGCAACGCAAGCCCAGTTAGTACTTACATGGGGGGTCGCTCGGGAAAGCTGGGTACTGCTAATACCCAATAATCGTCACATTAGCATAATGTCTGTACAGTATATGCATTAGAACTACGCCATGGACGGGTCTCTAATGACCTTGTAGTTGACGGGACCTTAAACTCCTACCAACAACAACAACTAGAACCGTGCTTTTTTGCAAGTGATTGGAATACTTCATTCACTACTTTCACCAAAACTTTACAGTACTATGTGGTACTGGAGAGAAAATATTTTGCAAAAAGTGTTTTTTCTTATTGGTTTCAATGTAAAAACACCATTTTTCGTTTTAAAATATCTCAATTTCTATTAAAGCTACAGCCATTTCGTTTTGCACGTGATTGGAGTAACACATTCCCAACATTCTGGATAAAAGTTGTGATTCTATTATGTATTGGAGAGAAAATATTTCACTAAGTGTGTTTTCTTATTGTATTTAATGTGAAAACACCATTTTTCTTTTTTGCTATATCTCAATTTCTATTAAAGCTACAGCCAAGCCGTTTTGCACATGATTAGAGTACCTCATTCCCTATATTCTCACAAAAATTTACAGTTCTATGTTGCAAAGGAGAGATAATATCTCACAATGTGTGTTTTCCTACTGATTTCAATTTAAAAACGCCAGTTTTTCTATTTGCTAAATCTCAATTTCAATTATAGCTACAGCCATTTCATTTTGCACATGATTGGAGTACCACATTCCCAACTTTCTGGATAAAAGTTATGATTCTATTATGTGTAGGAAAGAAAATTTCGCACAAAGTGAGTTTTCAAAATGATTTCAATGAGTGTGAGTTTTCCAATTTTTTTCTTTTTTTCTATATCTCAATTTCTTTTAAATCTACAGCCATTTGGGTTTTGACATGATTGGATTACCTCATTCCCTACATTTTCGAAAACATTTGCAGTTGTATGTTGTATAGGATAGAAAATATCAAACAAAGTGTGTTTTCCCAATTGATTTCAATGTAAAAACTCCATTTTTCCTATTTGCTAAATCACAATTTGTATTAAAGCTACAGCCATGCTGTTTTGCACATGATTGGAGTACCACATTCCCACATTCTGAAAAAATCGTTTTGATTCTATTATGTATAGGAAAGAAACAATTGCAAAAAGTGTGTTTTCCCGTTGATTTTAATGACGAACTCTATTTTTATTTTTGCTATATCTCAATTTCTATTAAAGCTGCAGTCATGTCGTTTTGTACATAATTGGAGTACATTACTCCCTACATTCTCAACAAATTTACAGATCGATTTTGTATAGGAGAGAAAAGTTTGCTTAAATTTTTTTTCTTATTGGTTTCAATTTAAAAACTTCATTTTCTTATTTATCAATATCTATAAAAGCTACATCTTTGCAATTTTGCACATGATTGGAGTACCTCATTCCCTACATTTTTTTTAAAAATTTGCATTCCCTACAGCTGCACATCATACCACTGATAGATGTAATGGTGTGGGGTGCAGCTAGGACCCACCCATGGAAAGGTGAACCTTTCATTAGGTGGTGGAAGTTGCCACCAAATTCACATGAATTCCAGCATAAGATTATTAGCCAGGTCAACTGGGATTGGGAAGGGTCAGCTGATGCCATGTGGGACAGGTGGCCATGAAGATTACTCCATTTAAAAATTGTATGTCTGGCACAGCTAGAGTAGGAGGCTTATACTCAGGGAGATAGACTTGGTGGTGAAATGAGGAGGTGGAAGCAGCCATTCATTATAAAAGGCAGCATTTCATAGGTGGAAGGAGATGGGGACCAGGGTGCAAAGTGAGTATATATATGGGTAAAGAGGCATGCCAGGAGGACTAGTGCCCAGGCAGAAAACATAAAGTATGAGGCATTTTATCAGAGCTTAGGGACTTAAGAAGGTGAGTGGGAAGGTTTTTGACTAGCCAAGACCTGAAATAGAAGTAGTAAGCATGTCTCCAGGGCCATAACGATCATGGATGGGGATGGTGGGGTCTTATTCCAGCAAGAGGAGGTAAGGAAGAGGTGGGAGGAATATTACAACAATCTCTTAAGCACAGATAACAGTAAAATGGTCATGAACAGCATCCTTACCCCTACAGTAACTTTGGACTTGGTGAGTGGAAAAGAAATAGTCAGGGTCCTTGACAATGATGAAAGGACACAACGCTGTAGGTCCTAATAGGATTACCATTGACGGTTGGCATAGCTTGGGGATCACAGGGATTTCATACCTGGGGAAGCTTTTCAATAAAATAGCCAGTGGGGACCAAATGCCATGTGCATGGCTGGAGAGTTGGATTGTCCCACTGTCCAAGGGCAAAGGTAATGCCCAGGACTGTGGTAACTATAGAGGCATTAAGCTGATGAGATATTCTATGAAGCTGTGAGAGAGCGGCAAAGAATGTCGCCTCAGAAATTGTACTAGTGTTCGAAGAAACCAGTTTGGGTTTATGCCTGGTATGTAAACAATGAAACCCATCTTTATTCTATGACAAATGGTTGAGAAGCATAGAACAGTAAAAAAGGACCTGCATGCAATCTTTGTGGAATTTGAGAGGGCCTATGATAGTGTTTCATGATAGGTAGTATGGGATGTTTTTAGAAGTAAGGGAGTGCATGAAGGGCATATCAGAGTAATACAGGACATGTAGGATGACACCACCACTAGGTTCAGGGCGGCATGGAGGAATACTGGTGGTTTCAAGGTGAAGGTAGGGTTTCATCAAGGATCAGCTCTCAGCCTATATCTATTTGCTTTGGCAATGGATGATGTGCTGACAGGAATACGGGAATGGGCCACCAGTCCTTGGTGTTTGCTGACGATGTAGGAAGGTTAGAGGAGTCCCAAGTTGAGATTCAACAGTGCTTACAGGATATTAAAAAAGCAATAACAAACGGGGGCCTGAAGGGGAACATGAAGAAAACAGTACTGAGCTTTCAATTGGAGAGGCCAGGACCAAGGGGATTTAGTTCATTTTGGAGATGAGGTGCTACCAGTAGTGAGTTAGTTTTTGTATCTAGGATCAGTGATTCAGAGCAATTGGGAAATCGATTTCGATGTAACCCACAGAATCAATGCTTGATGGCTAAAGTGGAGAAAGGCAAGCGGGGTACTGTGTGACGGCAGAGACCCAATAATGTTGAAAGGTAAGGTTTAAAAAACTGTATTTAAACCCGTCAGGAGGAGAGGAGAAAGCAAGTAACTGAGATGCAAATGCAACGTTACATGAGTGAGGTGTCACGTGCTGACAGAGTCTGAAGCGAGTATGTTAGAGGCAGCTTGGGGGGAACCATGAGAGGAGAAAGCAAGTAACTGAGAAAGCAAGAGCTGACAGAGTCTGAAACGAGTATGTTAGAGGCAGCTTGGGGGGTGGGAGACATTGTGGTGAAGATGAGAGAATGTAGGTTAAGGTGGTATGGGAATATGATGCAAACAGGGAGGAGGAGCTCATACAGTATATAATGAGGCATCAGGTGGTGGGTGAATCAGGAGTATGAGGAGACCCAAGTGGTTGTGGGAGCTGGTGGTACAGAGGGACATGATAGCATGTGGGGTGGATGAAAGCCTGGTTGGGGATAGATGGGAGAGGAGGAGTGGAACCTGCAGAACCGACCACACAATAGGTGAAACAAGAGTGTGGTTATGATGTTGTACAGGAGAGAAAATTTCACATAAGGTGTGTCTTCCCACTGATTTCAATGAAAAAATTCCATTTTTCTTTTGGTTATATCTGAATTTCTATTAAAGCTGCACCCATGCTGTTTTCCAAATAGTTGAACGACCACATTTCTTACATTCTGGCCAACTTTTGTACTTCTATCATGTACAGAAGAAAAAACTCACAAAGTGTGTTTTTCCATTGATTTCAATGGAAAAACTCCATTTTTCTTTTTGCTTTATCTCAATTTCTATTAATGCTACAGCCATGCCGTTTTGCATATGATTGGATTACCTCATTCCCTACATTTTGTCAAAAATTTACAGTTTTATGTTGTATAGGAGAGCAAACATCACACTTTTTGATTTCCCAGAGAGCAGCGAATTGCTTTGCACACACCAGTTCTCATATAATCACTGAAGTTAAGCAACGGAAGCCCCTTTGTACTGACATGGGTGGTCGCTCAGGAAAGCTGGTTACTACTAATACCTAATAATTGTTGCATTTGTGTAGTTTCTGTGCAGGCTCTGCATCAGAACTACACTGTGGATGGGGCTCTAATGACATTGTAGTTGAAGAGCCCTAAAACACTTACAAACAACAACAAACAAATGTGTTTTCTTATTGATTTCAATGTAAAAAATTCAACTTTTCTTTTTGCTATATCTCAGTTTCTAATAAAGCTACAGCCATGCCGATTTGCGCATGAGGTATTTTGTATGGAAGGGAGCATATATCGTACAAAGTGTGTTTTTCCCATGATTTCAATGTAAAAACTCCATTTTTCTTTTTGCTATTTCTCAATTTCTATTAAAGCTACTGCCATGTCGTTTTGCACATAATTTAAGGAACCTCATTTCTTACATTCTCATGAAAATTTACTGTTCTATGTTTTATATGAGGGAAAATATCCCACAAAGTGTTTCCTCACATTGATATGTTTTGAAAACTCCATTTTTCTTTTCGCTATATCTCAATTTCTATTAAAACTACAGCTATGCCATTTTGCTCATGATTGGAGTACCTCATTCCCTTCATTCCCACAAATATTTACAGTTCTACGTAGTACAGAAGAGAAAATATTTCACAGTGTTTTTTCCTATTGATTTCAATGTAAGAACTTCATATAAACTCCATTTTTTTTTTGCTATATCTCAATTTCTGTTCAAGCTAGAGCCATGCCGTATTGCACATGATTGGAGTACCATATTCCCAATATTTGGGAAAACAATCATAATTCTAGTATTAGAAGGAAAGAAAGTACCTCTCTAAATATGTTTCCTATTGATTGCAATGTAAAAACTCCATATTTATTTTTGCTTTATCTTAATTTCTATTAAAGCTACAGCCATGCCATTTTGCACATGATTGGAGTACCTCATTCCCTACATTCTTGCAAAAATTTACAGTTTTATGTTGTATAGGAGAGAAAATATGGCACAAAGTGTATTTTCCCATTGATTTAAATGTAAAAACTACATTTTTCTTTTGACTATATCTCAATTTCTCTCAAAGCTACAGCAATGCCGTTTTGAACATTTTTGGAGTAGCACATTCCCAACATTCTAAATAAAAGTTGTTATTCTATTTTGCATAGCAAAGAAACAGCCATGCAATTTTTCTCCAATTGGAGTACCACATTCTAATACATTCAGGATAAAATTTACGATTCTATTATGGATAGAAAAAAATAGTGCAGAGAGTGTGTTTTCCCATTGATTTCAATATTAACACTCCATTTTTCAAAATCTCAATTTCTGTTAAAGATACAGCCATGCCATTTTGCACATGATTGGAATACCACATTCTCAACATTCTGGCTAGTAGTTATGATCACACAAAGTGTATTTTCCTATTGATTTCAATGTAAAAACTCCATTTTTCTTTTGACTATATCTAAATTTCTATTAAAGTTAAAGCTATGCTGCTTTGCGCAGGATTGGAGTACCTCATTCCCTACATTCTTGCAAACATTTACAGTTCTATGTTGTATAGGAGAGAAAATATTGCGCAGAGTGTTTTCCCACTGTTTTCAATGTAAGAACTTTATTTTTCTTTTGCTATATCTTAATTTCTTTCTAAGCAAAAGCAATGCTGTTTTGCACATTAATGGAGTACCTCATCCCCCGCCTTTTTGCAAAAATTTACAGTGTGTTTTCTCCATTGGTTTTTATGTGAAAACATCATTTTTCTTATTGCTGAATCTGAATTTCTTTTTAAACTAAAGCAATGCCGTTTTGAACATGTTTGCAGTGCCACATTCCTTTCTGTCTGTCAAAAATTTGCAGTTGTTTCATGTATAGGAGACAAAATGCACAAAGTGCGTTTTTACATTGATTTCAATGTAAAAACTCCATTTTTCCTTTTGCTATATCTCAATTTCTATTAAAGCTACAGCCATGCGATTTTGCACATGATTGGAGTACTGCATTCCCAACATTCTGGATAAAAGTTATGATTCTATTATGTATATGAAAGAAAATATCGCACAAAGTGTGATTTCCCATTGATTTCAATTTAAAAACTCCATTTTTCTTCTTGCTATATCTAAATTTCTATTAAAGCTATAGCCATGCCGTTTTCCACATGATTGCAGTACCTAATACTCTAAATTCTTGCAAAAATTAACAGTGCATTATGGAAAAAAGGTATGGTTCTATAATGAAACTTCTATAATGAAACTATATAATAAAACTTCATTTTTCTTTTTGCTATATTTAATATTCTATTAAAGCTACAGCCATGCTGTTTTGAACATGATTACAGTACCTCATTCCCATTATTCGCTCAAAAATGTACAGTTCTATGTTATATAGGGGAGAAAATATCACACAAAGTGTGTTTCCCATTGATTTCAATCTAAAAACTCCATTTCTCTTTTTGCTCTATCTCAATTTCTGTTTGGCTGCAGCCATGCAGTTTTGCACATAATTGGAGTTCCTAATTCCCAACGTTCTCGCAAAAATTTACTGTTATTAGTTGTATAGGAGAGAAAATGCGCATGAAGTATGTTTTCCCAATGATTTCAATAGAAAAAACTCTATTTTTCTTTTTGTTATAACTGTATTCGTATTAAAGCTACAGCCATGCCGTTTTGCACATGATTGGAGTACATCATTCCCCAAATTCACACAGAGTGTGTTTTTCCATTGATTGCAAAGTAAAAACTCCATTTTTCTTTTAGCTCTATCTCAATAACAATTAAAGCTAAAACCATGCCGTTTAGCATATGATTGGAGTACCTCATTCCCTACATTTTTGCAAAAAATTACAGTTATATGTTGTTTATGAGACAAACTGTCGCACAGTGTGTTTGCCCATTGTTTTCAATGTAAAAACTGTTAAAGCTACAGCAGTACCGTTTTGCACATGATTGGAGCATCTCATTCTGTACATTCTCCTAAAAATTTACAGTTGCATGTTGTATAGGAGCATGTTTTCCAATTTAATTCAATGTAAAAACTCTATTTTTTCTGCTATATCTCAATTTCTATTAAAGCTGCAGCCATGCCATTTTGAAAATGGTAGAAGTGCCACAATCCATACATTTTAGTTAAAATTTGCATTTCTATCATGTATAGGAGACAAAATGCAAAAATTGCGTTTTCTTATTCATTGCAATGGAAAAACTAAAATTTTCCTCTTGCTACATTTCAATTTCTATTAAAGCTACAGCCCAGCTTTTTTTGCATATCAATGGAGTACCACATTTAATAGATTGTTTTCACAAATTTGTGGTTCTATTATGTATAGGAAAGGAAATATTGAACAGTGTGTCTTCTTATAAATTTAATGGAAAAACTTCACTTTTCATTTTTGCTATATTTAAATTTTAATTAAAGCTACAGCCATGTCATTTTGCACATGATTGGAGTACCTCATCCCCTACATTCTGACAAAATTTTACAGTTCTATGTTATATAGGAGAAAAAATATTGCTCAAAGTTTGTTTTCACAGTGATTTTAATGGGAAAACTCCATTTTTCTGTTTGCTATATCTCAATTTCTATTAAAGCTACAGCCATGCGGTTTTTCACATGATAAGAGTACCTGATTCCCTACATTCTCACAATAATTCACTTTTTTATTATATATAGGAGAGAAAATATTGCACCGTGTGTTTTTTCATTCATTTCAATGTAAAAACTTCATTTTGCTATATCTCAATTTCTATTAAAGGTACAGCCATGCCATTTTGCACATAATTGGAGTACCACATTCTCAACATTCTGGATAAAAGTTATGATTCTATTATGTATAGGGATGAAAACATCACACAAAGTTAATTTTCTCATTGATTTCAATGTAAAATCTCCATTTTTCTTTTGACTATATCTCAATTTCTACTAAAGCTAAAGGCATGCCATGTTGCACATGATAGGAATATCTCATTCAAAACGTTTTCACAAAAATTTACAGTTCTATGTTGTGAAGGAAAGTAAATATCAGACAATGTTATTTTTCCTTTTAATTTTAATTTAAAAACTTTACGTTTCTTTTTGCTATATCTCAATTTCTAATAAAGCTACAGCCTTGCTGTTTTTAACATGATTAGAGTACCATATTCCCATCATTCTTAATAAAAGTTTTTAGGATAGTAAATATCACACCAATTGTGTTTTTCCATTGATATCAATGTAAAAACTCCATTTTCCTTTTTGCTGTATCTCAATTTCCATTAAAACTAATTCCTTGCCGTTTTGTGCATGATTGGAGTACCTCTTTCCCTACATTCTTACAAAGTTTAACGTTTCTGTGTTGCATAGGAGAGAAAATGTTGCACAAAGTGGTATTTCCCATTGATTTCAATGTAAAAGCTCGATCTTTCTTTTTCTATGTCTTAATTTCGACTAAAGCTATAGCCATGCCGTTTTGCACATGATTCGAGTACCTCATTCAAATTCTAATTCGCAATACTGTCAGCAGCCTTATTTGGCCAATATGGCAGTGGAGAGATTAACTCTCATATTTACATTCATTATTAAAAAGCTCCTAAAATCCTAGTAAAAACTCCATTTTTCTTTTTCCAATATCTCAATTTCTTTTTAAGCTACAGCCGTGCTATTTTTCACATGATTGGAGTACCTCTTTCCCTACATTATCGCAAAATAGTACAGTTCTATGCTGTATAGCAGAGAAAATATCACACAAAGTGTTTACATATTTATTTCAATTTAAAATCTCCATTTTTCGTTTTCCTATTTCTCAATTTCTATTAAAGCTACAGCCATGCTGTGTTGCACATAATTTGAGTACCTCATTTCCTACATTCTTGAAAAAATTTACAGTTATATGTTGTATTGCAGAGAAAATATCGCACAAAGTGGAATTTCCCATTGATTTCAATGTAAAAGCTCGATCTTTCTTTTTGCTATGTCTTAATTTCGACTAAAGCTATAGCCATGCCGTTTTGCACATGATTCGAGTACCTCATTCAAATTCTAATTCGCAATACTGTCAGCAGCCTTATTTGGCCAATATGGCAGTGGAGAGATTAACTCTCATATTTACATTCATTATGAAAAAGCTCCTAAAATCCTAGGCTTAATTTCCATGTTATCCCTCTACAACACTAGTAATGGTAGGGTGTCATTTTATTAGTCCCTCCACCTTATTCTTTACAGGGCAATTCAACAATCGAATGGTCCTTGGTAAGAATGACCAGTAATATGGATCAGTCTGTGTCCTAATCTCCTTGAATTTATACAAATGATCCTTTTACCCTTTGTACTTATGAGGGGACTCACATCCTACCAGAGGTCCATTAAACCCCAGCAGCAGTAGTCTGCTAAACAGACGAATTGTGTGAGATGTTTGCTGTTGGCTTAGTGTTTCCCAACCCATTTCCCTGATCATGTCAGATTATATATCCTTTCTGCCCTCCCTTTTATCCTTTCAATCTCCCAAGATAATTTCTGCCTGAAGGGAAACCAAATTGGACTACCACAATCCAAAATTGGATATGAAATTGGAATTGGATATGGAATGGAATTGGATACAGTATATGGTGTTTCCCTCACCTCCTTTGTGCAGTCCTGAAGGACCCTACAAATCAGGCAGAGGAATATACAAGCCCTCCTAACAAATTTACTAATATGATCTTTCCAGGAACCTTGGTTATTTAGAATAATTCCAAGATTCTTATTGGTCATAACTCTCTCAAACCTAACTCCACCTATATAGTAATCAAAATCAAGTAGCTCCATAGATCTTGATATTGTAAGAATCCTACACATTTTCAGATTCAATGGCAGTTCCCATTTTACATGCGAATTCTAAATCTTATCAAGATCCTTTTGTAATTGTGTACAGGATGTTAACCCCTCATCTAATACCCGGGCTTTACTTGTGTCATCTGCAAATAGTTCAAGGAAGGAACTAATGTCGAACCCTATGTCATTAACATAGAGAATGTACAACAACAGACCCCAAACACTTCCCTGAGGTACCCCTGATGTGGCTGGTTTCCATTCAGATGCACTAATGTACATTACCCTCTGTTGTCTATCAAGCATACTTGACATCTCTGAAATCAGCTTATCATCGGGCACCATGACAAAAGCCTGTTGAAAGTCTAAGAATACAACATCAACCTGCTTTCTGTTGTCTAAAGCCCTTTGAATATAATCCATCACGTAAGTCACTTGATTCCCTGCCACTTGATTCCCTGCATCCTTGCAAAAATTTACAGTTCTATGTTGTACAGGAGAGGAACTATGATTTCCCTTTGATTTCCATGTAAAAATTCCATTTTTCTTTTTGCTATATCTCAATCTCTATTAAGGCTACAGCCATGCCGTTTTACACATGATTGAAGTACCTCATTTCCTACATTCTTTCAAAAATTTACAGTTCTATGTTGTATAGGAGAGAAAATATCACACAAAGTATGTCTTACTATTGATTTCAATGCAAAAACTTTATTTTTTTTCCTATATCTCAATTTCTCTTAAAGCTACAGTCATGGCATTTGTCACATTATTGGAGTACCACATTTCCTACATTCTGGATAAAAGTTATGATTCATATATGTGTAGGAAAGAAAATAACGCAGGAAGTGTGTTTTCCCAATGAGTTTAATGGATAATCTTCATATTGTTCTTTTTACTATAACTCAATTTTTATTAAAGCTGCAGGCATGCCGTTTGTCACATGATTGGAGTACCACATTCCCTACATTCCGTCCACATTTTATGGTTGTATTGTCTATGGAAGAGAAAATATTAACAAAATGTGTTTTTCAATTTACTTCAATGGAAATATTTCATATTTCTTTTTGCTATATCTCTATTTCTATTAAAGCTATAGCCATGCAATTTTGCACATGATTGGAGTGCCTCATTCCCTACATTCTCACAAAAATTTGCAGTTCTATATGAGAGAAAATATCGCACAAAGTAAGTTTTCCTATAGATTTCAATGTAAAATCTCCATTTTTCTGTTTGCTATATCTCTATTTCTATTAAAGCTACAGCCATGCCGTTTTGCACATGATTGTAGTAACTCATTCCCTACATTCTTTCTAAAATTTACAGTTCTATGTTTTATTATTACTTATTATTAATATTACTTATTATTATGACTTCCACTATAGCAGAAAGATCCCTAAAGAAGTGGTATTGGTGAGGCAAGAAAGAGGAAATAACTTAAGCATTGGTTTTTCCCCTTGCTAATCAAAATTTAGTAATTATTTTTTGAGATTCTGATCCATTAGTTTGTACAAGAAAATGTAACCACAGGTGCACTCGAGATGTAAAAAATTACAAAAAAATTCTAAAACATGCATAATTATAATAAATTTACAGAAAATTAACTAAAATAATTTTCAATATATTCTAAAACATATTAAAAATGAAAACCTAATATATGAATACTGTAATCTGAATTCCAAGATCAAGATTCCTTTAAAAATAAATTTTAATAAAAATGTTCTATAACATAATAAACCAATCCACTTATCACAAGATTGTTTCATCCCTATTTCAAGTTATTAATTAAATAAGATTTAACTTTTCTTTTTAAGATATAAAAAGGGGTTAAATTAAATCATTAATACCCAGGGGTGTAATACTAAAGTTCCGTTGAGTCTGATATATTGGGTTTCTCATGTCCCCTGCAACCACAAAAAATTACCTTTGATGTGAACCATGACTTGGAACTCTTATATACAGTCGATTAAGTAAGTTGTCCCAAAGGTGGTAAAGCTAAACAATCCTAGAAAATATAATTAGATGTCCAAGTTAAAGAGCCTCCATTTTTGGGACATTCGAAGATATTGTTACACTTCTATCTGGGGCTGGCTAAATATGTAATGATTTGTCATCTAAATTATTTAATTTCAAAGGTAGTAAATGGCCAAAAGTCGACCAACACATAAGCTCATATGTGACGATTGGTTTAATCAGTAAATCAAACAACCAGGACTGGAGTCCTTGAAACAAACACATCCCCTTAATATTCTGCACAACTGCATAGATCACCTGGTGAAGATGTAACTAATAGGTGAATTCTGTATCTGAAACTATGTCCAAATCATTAAACAAATATATATAAGGAATTAATAGTTGTATAGTATAGGGGAACTAATCTGGTGAAAAATTATAATTGCACATTTTTTATAGTTTAATGACAAGTTATTTGACAACAGCTATTGCTCAACTACTTGAAGGAAATCATTTAGGACTTTTGCAGCATCCAAATCAACCATCTCTTTAGAAAGAATCAGATCATCAACAAATGCCATTGGAATGACCTGAAAGCTAAATTGTTCAAAAAGATCATGAATATAAATATTAAATAGCAACGGGCTTAAGGTACTGCCCTGAGAAAGAGCCATCACTTTTTGGTAATGATTCTGGCTCAAAACGCCCCCAATTTTAACATAGTTGTAACGTTCTGATAAATAATGTCCTATGAAACTATGTAAATCCCCTGATAAACTATACCTTTCCAATTTTTTCAATAGTAATGGAATGGACAGTGTATCATGGCTCTAGAGATATCCAAATATAGTGAATCTACCTGGCGCCTTTTTTGAAATGCGTTTGTTATATTGTCAATGTGCATCAATAAATTATATTCAGTTGACTTATTGGCTTGAAAACCATGTTGTGCAGGGTGTAAAAATCTTCTACTGCAAGCAACCAATTTAGCCAAAATAATATTTTTTAAGATCTTTGCCAAAAGGTGATAAAATTGAAATTGGGCAGTTTTTGACCAAACTTGCCCTCAATCCACTTTTAAAAATAGGCAATACATGGATGGTCCTTCAAATCCTGGTAAGCCTTGATTAGAACTAAAGGAATACCTAACTGATTTGAATGTAAATA
The DNA here is from genome assembly GCA_013389805.1 of Trigoniulus corallinus. Lineage (NCBI taxonomy): Eukaryota > Metazoa > Arthropoda > Diplopoda > Spirobolida > Trigoniulidae > Trigoniulus > Trigoniulus corallinus. The sequence goes on along the minus strand of JAAFCE010009127.1, from coordinate 21,470,492 downwards.
CCCTTAATTTTAATGTAAAATCCATTGATATCAATGTTAAAACACCATTTTTCTTTTTACAAAATCTCAATTTCTATTGAAGTTACAGCCATTCCGTTTTGTACATGATTGAAGTACCTTATTCCACAAATTCTCAAAAGAATTTACAGTTTTCAGTTGTATAGGAGAGAAAATATCACACCAGGTGTGTTTTTCCATTGATTTCAATGTAAGACCTCCATTTCTCTCTTTGCTTTATCTCAATTTTTATTAAAGCTACAGCCATCCCGTTTTGCAGATTATTTTGGTACCACATTCTCAACATTCTGGATAAAAGTTATGATTCTATTATGTATAGGAGAGAAAATATCACCAAAAGTGTGTTTCCCATTGATTTCAATGTAAATACCCTATTTTTTTCTTGCTATACATTAATTTTTATTAAAGCTACAGCCATGCCATGTTGCAAATGATTGATGTACCTCAATACCTACATTCTTGCCAACATTCACAGTTCTATGTTGTATATGAGAGAAAGTATCACACAAAGTTTGTATTTCAATTGATTTCAATGTAAAAACTCCATTTTTTTGTTAAATCGCAATTTTTATTAAAGCTGCAGCCATGCCATTTTGCACATGATAGCAGTGCCAAATTCCCTACATTCTGGCCAAAATTTGCAGTTCTATCATTTGTAGGAGACAAAATGCTCATATTGCTATTTCCTATTCAAAAAGCCCACTCGGTTGCATACATCTCAGTTGTAACGTTTTGTTGCTCTCTGTATTAAGTTTTATTCAACAAGTACATGTAATTTATAAGTTTTTTTTGGTTGGGTGTGTAACTATATAAGACATTCAAGAGTAATTTTAGCCCAAAGGCCGCCCTGGGAGGCCTCAGCAATCTTTTTTTGGGCTGTTTGACTGTAAGTCACTTAAGCCTTATCGCCTATTGAAGTAAGTCATGTGCATTTGTAGAAGCTAAGTAGTTGGAGTGCTTTTGATATCTGAAGTAGCTGAGTAGCAGGAGCGATTCTGGAAGTTAGTGGAGCTACTTAGCAAGAGTGCATTTGGCTGCAATTATATTTGTTGTCTGCTGTCGCTTTGTTAGAAGGTTTACCAGGAGAATTTACAGTTCTGTTGAATAAGTTAAATTCTGAACTAGTGAAATACTATGGCCCCCAAGGCACTACATCATGTTAAACTTGTGGAAAAGATATTTTCCCATGGAATGTGGAAGTGTTTCTTTGAGGAAAACCCATATCGATTGCATTATTTTGACCTCTACTGATGCTGCATTATTGGAACCAAATTTTAAATGTCACACTTGCTTGCTTTCACAGAATGATAATACCCCAGTTAAGTTAGAAGGTTTTTGGGATCTAGGTATTAGCCATAAGGGGGAACGGCTAACTATGCCTAGAGAATTTGAATCACTATTAATATCAGCAGTATTGAAACCTATTGCAGAAAGTATGGCTCCACTCTCCAGTCTTACCCAAGTTCTAAAGGATTACCTTGCCTCAAATAACACTATTGTGCAGGAACTTCAGCTATTACTTTCAGAGTTGTCTGACTTTACAGCATAGATGGCCTCCTTGTCATCACTTTGTGGAACAAAGGGCTCATATGCTTCTGCTGTTGCTAAGGCAGCAACTGTCCCTAAGGCTGCACAGGATTCTAGCCTTGTGACCACTCATTCCAATGAAGATAATATCCCTCCTCATAACGATACTCATAAGTGAAGTAAGGTGAAGCCTAGGGCTAGTTCAACAACATTAAATACAGTCGGAGATACAAATAAACTTCCCCTTCCTATTAGGTGTACAGCTACATCTTCCTATTTTCAAGCACAACCAAGAGTTCCAGTATTAAGATTCTTTTTATCTCACCTTAAGGTAGATACATTGTGTGAGAAAATTCACAACCATCTCTTGGAGCTTAGGAAGGATTGTCAGGGGTATATTGCCCAATTAAAAACCAAGAATAATACCTATACTTGCTTTAATATTCATTATGTGGGCACAGACACTGATTTACTAATCTCAGGTGATCTGTGGCCAGAAAATGGACTAATTAAGAAGTTTGTTGGCATCTTGCACGATTTAATGGTTTAGGAAAAAAATTGTAATAGAGGCTGCCTTGGACACTGTATCCAGATCAGTCAGTGCAGATAGCCTCTTCTCCTTGATGGATTTAACACAAATCTCCATATATTATCAAAATGTGAGAAGTATGCCCTCTAAGGGTGGTGCATTCTTGGCAAATATTATTCTAGTGTAATATGATATTGTTGCGCTCTCTGAAACTTGGCTTTCTGGGGAAAATGAAAGTAGCTCAAATGCTTATTTCCCACCTAATTATGTGGTTCTTTGACAGGATAAGTTAAATTCTTACTTTGGTGATTGCCTGTTAGTGGCTATAAACCAGACAACACTAGGGAGTGATTGTGGTGTTATCCCCAATCTGTTTCCAACACCATGTCTATGGTATTTTCATACCTCTGTCAAAGCAATGCCATTTGACAGTAGTGCCTTGTTTCTTGTCTCCAGCCCTCTCCATATATGCATTTACTTCTGTGATTGACTCTTTATCAGTAAAATTATCAGGATTGTCCCTAACGTTTGTAATAGGGGACTTCAATGTCAATCTTATAGATTGGTCAGTTAAAGTACCATATTATTATGGGTTGACACAGGGGTCAAAAGCAAGATCACTGATTGCACTATCCCTGCTCACAAAATTACCCCAACTAAATCAGATTCAAAATTCTATTGGGCAGTTATTAGATTTCTGTTTTTCAGATATCCATGGGGTATTAAAAAAGGAAGTGGACCCTCGTTCTATATTAGACTTATATCACCCTGCATTATTATTTACGTTTCAATGTGCTTGTCAGAAGGTAAGACAAGGTGGACCGGATATAGAAGAACAATATCATTATAATTAGTACCAAGGCAACTATATAAAACTATATCATTGCCTTCCAAAAGCCCCATGGGAGATGGTTGCCACAAATTCTGATGCTAATGCAGCTGTAGCTGTATTCTAAATATTATTATGGTCTTGTATAGCAAAGTGTATTCCTGTTAGTATAGGTAGGCGCCTGAGTGAATATTCACACTGGTTTAATACTGAATTTAAATAATTAATCAAGTTAAAGAGGTGGCTGTATTCAGAAAATTAAAATCGTCCTTCTCCAAAAACGAGGAGTCACTACTCCAATGCATGAGCTACGGAAAAAGTACTTTCGATTCAAGTATGGCAAGAATACTTGGCAAAGTTATTGCAAAAGAGAAATACTCCCCAGTCCTTTTGGCAGGGGTACAAGTGTATGACTGATGAAAGGTGCTGGAATGAAACTGTGTTCCAAAATGACCACTTGGTCTCACATCCAAAGGAAGTCAGTAATGCCTTTGTGGATCACTTTGGACAGTTATTGGAGTCATTCGTCCTCTCTAACAGATATGTTCAGTACCCTTACTCTTTACCAGAAGGAGGGGACTCATTGGACATCAATGAAATTTCATGTGGTGAGGTCCATATTGCTATAATGATGTTAAAGCCCACTCTTTCCCTGGGTCTTGATGGAGTGCCTCCTTTATTAATTAAGGCCTATGAGGACTTATTGGCACCTGTATAAGCTGAATTGTTCACTAAATGCCTGCAGAATCACTTTTTAAGAAGAGGGCACACTCAGATGTGTCCAGTTATCAGCCAATTTCCATACTCTCTCCTGTTTTCAAGGATTTGGAGTGCATTATTGCTTCTAATCTTGTGCTATGGTCTACCTTCTTTTTGTGTACTGAGCAACATTAGTTTTGTAAGGGGTATTTCACTGATCAACAGGGCATTTAAACAGTGATGACAGGTTGACATGATATGTGTTGATCTTTCCAATGCATTTGATAGAGTACCATTGAGACTGCTATTATGGAAATTGGCTGAGTATGGACTAGCAAGCAATCTATTGGGTCTAGTATAGAGCTACCTCAGTTTTAAGATAAATTTTGTTCGAATTGGGCAGTGTGTTAGTAGCTGTCAATATATGCAAGACATGTGCTTGCCACAGGGTAGTGCCCTTAGTCCAATTCCATTTAATATTTTTTGGTAACGATCTTTATTCCAACATGCCTCCCAAGGTAACATGTCTTGAATTTGCTGATGATCTGAAGATCTCAAAGATCCTGTTTAATCAGCAGTCAGCAGAACTGTTGAACGACTCCATAAGGCTGGTGGAACAATGGCTGACCTTTACTAATTTAGTGGTTAACCAAGGGAAAACTCTTCTAATATCACTTGATTAAATTCACACACTTAAAATATTTATATATAAATCTGAAGATGGGTAATTGTTGCCCCATAGTGGAATTGTGCATGATTTAGGTATAATCCTAGATGTCAAGCTGACATTTGCAAGTCATTTGCATTACTTATATTTCAAAGTGAAGAGAGCATACCATGCTATTGTATTCATAAAAGGTATGCAAAATACTCCTAGATTGCTTACTCTGCTTTTTCAATCATTAATAAAACCAGCTATCACCTATTGTATTATGTGTTTGTCTTGTTGTAGACCTTCTCATATCTCCTATTTGGCATGGTTACATGATAAGTTCTTAAACAGTAGTGAATATAAACAAAATAGTATTAGGTGTATGAGGTGTACTTCTTCTGTTTTATCCTTGATGAAGTTAATAATTTATTCTCAGATTATGTGGCTGCATCAACTATGTTCACATTGCATAGACAGTGCATATCTGCTTAGTACACTTGCATTCTTTTCTCCAGGTCAAAACTCACGCCAGAAATATTGATTTGCAATGGCTGGGAATACTAATAACTTTCTCAATAAACTTTCAATAAGCTTGATCTAACGTTTGATGACTTGTTGTCATCATCTCAAATTTTAAAATCTAAAGTAATTATGCTACTTTATCTGGATTAATTGTCATGCCTGTGGTTCATTGTTTGTTTTGTTTTATATATTAGATATTCAAATTTTAAATAATGAAAACATGATTAGAGTATCACATTACAAACATTATGAATAAAAGTCATGATTCTATTATGCATAGGTAAGAAAATATTGCAGAAAGTGTTTTTTCTTACTGATTTTACTAGAAAAAGTCTATTTTTGGGTATATCTCAATTTTGATTAAAGCTATAGGCTCACTGCTTTGCACATAATTGTTGTACTACATTTCCAACATTGTGGATAAAAGTTATGATTCTATTATGTATAGGAGAGAAAATATCGCAAAAAGTGTCTTTACCCATTGATTTCAATGTAAAAACTCCATATTTCTCTTTGCTTTATTTTAATTTCGATTAAAGCTACAGCCATTCGGTTTTGCATATGACTGGAGTACCTCATTCACTACATTCTTGCAAAAATTTACTGTTCTATGTTATACAGGATAGGAAATATTGCACAAAGTGTGTTTTCCCAATGATTTTGATGTAACAAAAAATTTTTCTTTTTGCTGTATCTCACTTTCTATTACAGCTACAGCAATGCCGTTTTGCATAAGATTGGAGTACCACATTACCAACATTCTGGATAAATGGCATGATTCTGTTATGTATTTGAAAGAAAATATCACGTGAAGTGTGTTTTTACATTGATTTTATGGTAAAACTCCATTTGTATTTTTGCTATATCTTAATTTCTGTTAAAACCTCAGCCATGCCGTTTTCCATATGATTGGAGTACATCATTCCATACATTCTCAAATAAATTTACTGTTTTATGTTGTATTGGAGAGAATATATCGCACAAAGGGTGATTTGCCATTGATTTAAATGTAGAAACTCCATTTTTCTTTTTCCTGTAGCTCAATTTCTATTAAAACTAATTCCATGCCGTTTTGCACATGATTGGAGTACCTCACTCCCTACATTCGGGCAAAAATTTAAAGTTCTAGGTTGTAAAGGAGAGAATATATCGCAAAAAGTCTGTTTTGTTATGGATTAAATTAAAAATTTCTACTTTTTTTTCGATATCTTATTTTCTGTCAAAGCTATAGTCATGGTGTTTTGCACATGATTGGAGTACCTCATTCCCTACAGTTCTAAAGTTCTATGTTGTATATGAGAGATAATATCGCACACAGTGTATTTTATTATTGATTTCAATGTAAAAACTCCATTTTTCCTTTTGCTATATCTTAATTTCTATTAAAGCTACAGTCATGCCATTTTGCACATGATTAAAGTATTACATTCGCAATATTCTGGATAAAAGTGATGATTCCATTATGTGTAGCAAAGAAAATATAGCACAAAGTGTGTTTTCTCATTGATTTTAATGTAAAAACTGCAATTTTTATTAGCTATATCTCAATTTTCATTAAAGCATCAGCCATGCCGTTTTGTTCATGATTGGAGAACATCATTTCCTGCATTCTCCAAAAAATTTACACCTCCATGTTGCATAGAAGATAAAATATCACACAAATTGTGTTTTCCCACTGATTTCAATGTAAAAACTCCATTTTTCCTTTTTGCTATAGCTAAATTTTAATTAAAGATACACACTTGCCATTTTGCACATGATTGGAATGCCTCATTTGCTACACTCTCACAAAAATTTAAAGTTCTATGTTGTAAAGGAGAGGACATATCGCACAAAGTGTGCTTTCCCATTGATTTCATTGTAAAAACTCCATTTTTCTTTGAGCAATATCTCAATTTCTATTAAAGCTTCAGCCATTACAGCTATAGCCATGCAGTTTTAAACATGATTGGAGAACCACATTCCCTATATTCTGTAAAAAATTTATGGTTCTATTATGCATAGGAATAAAAGTATTGCAGAAAGTGTGTTTTCCTTTGATTTAAATAGCAAAACATCATATTTCTTTTTGCCATATTTCAATTTTTATTAAAGCTACAGCCATGCAGTTTTCCACATGATTGTAGTACCACATTCCCAACATTCTGGAAAGAAGTTATGATTCTATTAAGTATAGGAGAGAAAACATTGCACAAGTTGTGTTTTCCCATTGATTTCAATGTCAAAACTTCGTTTTTCTTTTGCTATATCTCAGTTTTTTTTGAAGCACCACATTGGCTCTATTAAAGTACCATATTCGTTACATTCTGTCTAATATTTGTGGTTCTAATAGGTATAGGAAAGAAAATATCGCACTAAGTGGTTTTTCCCCATTTTTATTTTTCTTCATTTTCTTTTGCCAAATCTCAATTTCTATTAAAGCTACAGCCACGCCGTATTCTTCTGCATGATTGGAATACATCAGTATCTACATTCTCACTTAAATTTACAGTTCAATTTTGTACAGGAGAGAAAATGTGTCACAAAGTGTGTTTTCCAATTGATTTCAAAGTAAAAACTAGATTTTTCTTTTTGCTATATCTCAATTTCTATTAAAGTTGTAGCCATGCCGTTTTGCATATGATTGGAGTACCATATTACCTGAATTCAAGCCAAAATTTGCAGTTCTATCATGTGTAGGAGACAAAACGTACAAAGTGCGCATTCTCATTTATTTGAATGGAAAAACTTCATTATTCCTTTTGCTATATCTCAATTTCTTTTAAAGCTACAGCCATGCTGTTTTGCACATGATAGAAGTACCTCATTCCCTACATTCTTGCAAAAATTTACAGTTCATTGTTATATTGGAGAGAAAATATCGCACAAAGTGTGTTTTCATATTGATTTCAAAGTAAACACTCCATTTTATCATTTTGCAAAATCTCAAATTCTATTAAAGCTAAAGCCATGCCGTTTAGCACATGATTGGAGTACCTCATTCCTTACTTTCTCACAAAATTTGAAAGTTCCTTATTGTATGAGAGAGAAAGTATTGCACAAAGTGTGTTTTTCCATTGATTTCAATTAAAAAACTCCTTTTCTCTATTCTGATTTATCTCAATTTCTCTTAAAGTCTCAGCCCTGCCATTTTGCACATGATTGGAGTACTACATTCACAACCTTCTCGCCAAAATTTGCAGATTTATCATGTATAGGAGACAAAATGCACAAATTGCGTTTTCCTATTGATTTCAATGGATGAACTTAATTCTTTTGCGACATCTCAATTTCTTTTAAAGCTACTCCCAGGCCGTTTTGCTCATTATATGAGTACTGCATTTCCTACATTCTGTCCACAATTCATAGTTCTTTTAAGTATAGGAAAAAAATATGAAGTTCTTCCTGGAAAAGGTTTGGAGTATTTTATACCTATGTAACATCATATTTTATACACAATACTGATGTATTTCATTTTGATTTACAATGAAGGGCACTATTAGTATCTTGGGGGCAACAATGGGATGTAACTGGTATATCAGACTAAGTACATTCTCCATAGTCATTAGTCGTTTTGGCAAGTTAATCCCATAAAAAGATGTTGGGCCGGTTGGAATGTTACTGGTAGAGTGGATAACTAGAAATATAACAGTTCATGAGGAGGAGAAGGTCCATGTAGTAATCTTTGAAATAGCAATAAATAAGTTATTAAATGTAAAAAAAAATTTTAAATCCACAAACAGTAGGTCACCTGCATAATATTCTATAATTTAAATTATCATTGCCTCTTATTTAAAATATCAGAAAGTTGTGCAAATCATGTCGTTGATACGGTTTTTGTAGTTGTAATAATATACAATTGATTAGTTGCAAAACTGCAGTCAAATTGCAGTTTGGAGACATTATGTTTGCCAATGGTCATACTATGTTAAGGGCACCAGTTCTAGACTGATCATTGCAGTTAAGCAACATTGGGCCAGGGTAGTACTCAGATGGGTAGGCAATTTGGAATTCCTGGTGCTATTGGCTGATTTGCATTTGGCATTCCTTTTGTTATTTTTTCACATCATTAAACTGTTAGAGCTTCTTGCATTTGGAAATTCACGTGTGTTACTTCAATGGGGAAAAATGGAGATAACACATTGGGACCTGGAATTCGTTTTAATGAGAAAGCTGTATTCTTTAAGTAGCAAATTAATCAATGGCGTTTAATTCCAACATTAAATTATATAAGCAGAAAATCAGGAGTCTGCCATCAAAAAGTTCTTCATTTTTGGCTAATATGTATCTGTATATGTCGACATTATTGTACTTACAGATACTTGGCTATCTGCAGATATAAATTCTTATGATTGTTTCCCACCTAAGTATAAGGTCTACCGTTTAGACAAATCAATCGTATTTTGGGGGCAGCATACTGATTGCTATTATACAAAATACATTAGGAAGCAACATTCATTTACTTGCAGACTTAATTGTACCAGATCATATATTAGCTATCTCTTTAAGGATTGGACAATATAGTCGGTAAACTTTAGTAGCTTGTTATTTCTCACCTGCACTACCATCCACAGTATTCACTGAAATAGTGGACCTCTTGGTCACAAAGCTGGCTGATTCCTCATCAGTATTGCTGTTGGGTCTTTAATGTGCCCCAAATTAATTGGTCATTGTCAACACAAATATATTATTGTTCATTGCACTCAATTAAAGCTAACGCCTTAATAGCAGTATCTACTTTTGTGAAACTGCATCGGTGTAATTTAGTCAGGAATTCAATTAATCGACTATTAGACCTGTGCTTCTCTGACTTGGAGTGCTATGTTGAAGAAGCCCCTCCAATGTCTATGGTTGATAATTACCACCCCCCTTACTCATTAAGTTACAAATTGACAACGAATTTTGCCAAATGTCCAGGTCAAGATTGGGGAAAATGAGATACAACTGGCAAGCAGGTAACTACTATCAACTTTATCACTCAATAAATCAGGCTGATTGGAAGTGTGATGGGTCTGATCTTGACCCAACTTCCACTGTAGAACACTTCTATAATACTCTGAGGGAAATTTTATCCAGTTGCATACCAGTCAGGTCATCAATAAGGCGATTTCCAAATTATCCTGTTTGGTTTATTCATGAACTAATACAATGTATTAAGGTAAATAGGCGATTCCAAACTCAAAATAAATATCACCCCTCACTAGGTAATAAGTTTTGGTTTACTGAAACTAGGGCCAAAGTTAAGGGTTTATTAATAGGAGACAGACATCGTTTTATGGAAAAGTTTTTGTTAAAGCAGCAATCCCCTCAGTCGCTTTGGACAATGTACAAACGTCTTACTACAACAGGACCTGAGAGCCTTGTACTTCTTAATAAAAAGGAATTAGTATCTGATCCAGAAGATATTGCTGATCTGTTTTGGAACTACTATGCATATCAACATAACACAACATCTCCAGTTGCAAATAGGGTTCACTACCCTTATAATTTTCCAGATGGAGGTGATGCTCTCAATTTGGACCTCATAACCCCTGCTGAGGTTTGGCATGCTCTGGGGAAATTGAAACCATCATTCACTCTAGGTCCAGGCATGATTCCACCAATTATCCTAAAGGCTTATAGGGAGTGTCTGGCACCAGTGTTAGCAAAGTTATTTACTCTTTGTCTACAACAACATTTTATCCCTCCTGAATAGTGATCTGCCCATATGCTGCTTATATTTAAGAGTGGCTCACGCCATGATGTAGGAAATTATTGGCTCATTTCTATAACTTCATCAGTACCTAAGACTCTCGAATGAATTATTAACAACAAATTAGAAATTTGGAGTGAACAATTTTGGCACCCTGCATAGAATGTCTTCAGAAAAAGAAGATCAACAGAATCTAACTTCTTCTGCAGGTTGATACTATAACAACTGAATTTCATAACAAACAGCAGGTGGATACCTTATACCTGGATATGTCTAAAGTTTTTGACTGGGTATCCATCCCACTGCTAATGGATAAATTGTCATGTTATGGAATTTCTGGTAATTTGTTAAAGTTCCTGTGTGATTACTAATCCCTCAGATTAAACTACATTAAGATTGGGCAGGTAGTGGGAAGTCACTGCCACTCACAAAATGTAGGGCTTTGTAAGGGAAGTGCATTGATCCCACTACTATTTAATATTTACTTGAATGACTTATATTCTAATATTTCTCTGGACGTTAGTTGTTTGGGATTTGCCAATGATCACAAGCTCATTAAAGTAATATCTGACAGTCAATCAACTTCTACATTAAATAAAGCACTGAATGAGGTGGAGTGTTGGTTAGGACATAACAATATTCTCCTTAATCATTCTAAAACTAGTATTATGTTCTTTTATTGGATATGTGCACCTACAATTCATCCTTATACATTCTTAGATGGTACCCAGGTACCAAGAAGTTCTGTAGTTAAGGACCTAAGTATTTATCTTGATTCTAAATTGACATTTCAATTTCACCTTCACAACCTTTACCTAAGAGTTAGGTGTGCATATAATGCTCTGAATTATTTTAAGGGTATGAAGTATTTTCCTGAATTGCTATCTTCTCTTTTTATGACCTTAATAAAATCTTGCAATTCCTATGGGATAGTGTGCTGGTCATTATGCAAACAATCCCATTGGACAAAGTTACAGAAATTGCATGATATGGCTGTATTCCCCATGATGATGGCAAATCATAAGCTTAACATCTCAAGAGTTAAGGGATGTGAATTATCGATAAGGAATTTTATAATATATTCTAGGGTATTATGGATTTATCGTTTGTGGAGAAATCTCATTGACTGCCCAAGTCTACTGTCAAAACTACATTTCTTCATCCCCAGTCGTCGATCTTGAAACAGGTACCTTTTTGTCCATGTTGGCACATCTAAAAATCCTATGTTTTTAACCCAGCATGATTTTAATATTCTGGCTGTGACAGTTGATGATTTGTATCTATCTCAGCCAGCATTTAAGACGAAATTTTTTGCAAGACTAATGTGATCTCATCCATAGTGTTAAGAAAAGTGTATGTTTGATAATCTAAATTAGCTTCCAGTGATAAGCTGTTAAATCTCTATCATAGTGTGAAAAATAGAGTATGTTTGATAATTTAAGCGCTCATTGATAAAATCTCAAATTTTTAAAACTCAATATATTTATTGTGTTAAAGCTATGCCCATGCAGTGCACCTTCCTGTGCTGATTAATTGTAAAAAGCAATCAAATTGCAGTTTTAAGATGTTATGTTAGGTAATGGTCATACCATGTTAAGAGAAGCAGTTCTCAATTGATCACTGCAGTTAAGCAACATAGGGCCAGGGTAGTATTGAGATGGGTAACCACTTGGGAATTCCTAGTGTGATTTGAATTTGGCATTTTTTTTTTGTTATTTTTTCACATCATGAAACTTTTAGAGTTAATTGCATGTTGAAATTCATGCATTTTACTTCCATGGGGATGATTGGAGATAAAACATTGGGCTCTGGAAATTGTTTAAATGAGAAAGCTGTATTCCTAAAGTGAATGCTGTTACATCATTGTAAAAGGTAAAAATACACTGATCGATTTGCAACATTGCATTACGGTGCTTTGTTTAAAAATGAAGCATGTTTAACAGTAAAACACAAGAATTATGTATTTCAGAAAAATCATAACAAACACAAAAGTGATTCGTGCAATAATGAAATAAAAGTCTAATCTTCAGTGTTATTTCCTCCCAATTTCAGGGAATGGCAGCAATGACGATCCCTTCAGTGAGTGAATTGGTAATTTTTGCATAGTACAGAATGCTCATTAATCTGCATATATAGTTGAAGTCAAGACATAATAATTTTACTTCTTTACTCCTATCAGCCACTAAGCATGGTAAAAGATTGGCAAGTGCTTTGTCTTGAATTAATCTTATGATGGTGCTGATGCAGGTTCTGAACAAGCTTTTCACAGTCTTTACCCTCAATGAACACATAAGTTATTTATCAGGAAGTGAACTTTTGGTGGCTTTCAGTCATGTTAATCTGCATGTCAAAAACTGTAATATATACTGCAACTTTTTGTTTACATACTCTGTAATTACCTTCATAAAGGGTTCTACATATGAGGATATTGCAATAATTTTTGTTGCACGTTAGCAATAGTTCTTTAATTTAAAAATCCTATTAGGAAAGGTATGGAGTATTTTAATCCTATGTAACATCATACTTTCTACACAAAACTGATGTATCTCATTTTGATTTACTATGAAGAGTACTATTAGTATCTTGTGGGCATCAATGGGATGCAACTGGTATATCAGACTAAATACTTTCACCATAGACATTAGTCAAATTGGTAACTTAAACCCATGAAAAGATGTTGGGCTGTTTTGAAAGTTACTGGTGGAGTGGATAACTAGAAATATAACAGAGTGTGAGGAGGAGAAGTTTTGCATGGTAACCTTCACAAAAGCTAAAAATAAGTGATAAAATGTGTAAATCAAAAAGTAAAAATCTGCCAACAGTAGGTCAGCTGCATAACATTCTATAATTTTAATCATCATTGCCTCTTATTTAAAATATCAGAAAGTTGTGCTAATCATGTCGTTGATAAGGTTTTTGTAGTTTAATAATACACAATTGATTAATTGTAAAACAGCAAATAAATTTCAGTTTGAAGATGTTGTGTTTGCCAATGGTCAAACCATGTTGAAAGCACCAGTTCTCTTCTGGTAACTGCTGTTAAGCAACATTGGGCAAGGGTGTTATGCAGATGGGTGACCGCTTAGGAATTTCTGGTGCTAACGGCTTATTTGCAGTCAGAATTTGTTTTGTTATTTTCTCACATCATGAAACTGTTAGAGTTTCTTGCATTTGGAAATTCATGCAGTTTATGTTAATGGGGATGAATGGAGGTAACACTTTGGGATCAGGATAATGTTTTAATGAGAAAGCTGTATGCCAACAGTGAATGCAGTTACACAGATTGAAATATTGAAATTTCCAGTTCTTGCTTGGTCACTGTAGTTAAGCAACGTTGGGCCAGTGTAGTACTGAGTTGGGTGATCACTTAGAAATTCCTGTTGCTATTTGTTGATTTGAATTCAGCATTCCTTTTGTTAATTTCTCACATCATGAAACTGTTACAGTTTTTTGCATTTGGAATTTCATGCATTTTACTTCAAGGGAGATGAATGGAGATAACACTTTGTTGTCAGGAAATGGTTTTTTTTTTAGAAAGCTGTATTCCTAATGTGACTGCTGTTTCATAATCATAACAGGTTAAAATACACTCATCGATTTTTAATATTGAATTATGGTGCTTTCTTTGAAAAAGATACATATAAATAGAAAAATACAGCTATTAGTTATTTCACAAAATTCTTCACAAACACAAAAGTGATTTGTGCAACATTGAAATAATCGAATTTTGGGGAATGTCCAGAAAGCTCAGTAATGCGCAAATACTATTGTATTCAATACATGATATCGGTTTTGCCACTTAGTATGGCAATGTAATGGCTTGTGATGGGGTCACAATACTAATCCTGGGGTGGTGTTATTGCAGATTCTGAACCAGCCTCTAATGGTCGTTACTATTAATGAACACATTAGTTATTTATCAGGGAAAGAATTTTCAGCAGCTGTCACCCAACCAAATCTGCATCTTAAAAACTGACATATAAGTACTGCACATTTTATATTCACACACTCCATCATTACAAAGGTGATCGGTTCTACATTCTTGAATTTTGCAACATTCATTCATTCAATTTTATCAAAAGTTATTTAATTTAAAATCTTACACAAAAAATATTGTAGATTGTAAATTGTTATCTAACATAATGTTTCCTACACAATAGTGATAAATCTTACCTGGATTTAGTATAAAGAGCACTGTTGGTATCTTCTTGGCATCAATGGGATGTATCTGCTATATCTGGCTGTAGGTTCTGAACCAGCCTCTTACACACACACCTAATGTACACATAAGTAACTTATCAGGGAGTAAAATTCCTACAGATATCTGCATTATTATCAGTCATCATTGCCTCCATTATTACCAAGGAGAAGGGTTCTACATAAATGAATTTCGCAAAATTGATTCATTGCATATTACAAATTGGATTTTTATTTTGCAAATGTTATTGGACAGGTTTTGGAGTATTATAATTTTCATCCATCACAATAATTTCATAATAATAATTAGAAATCTTACCTGCATTTAGTGTTAGGAGCACTGTTGGCAATTTGTTCACATCACTGGAATGTAACTAGTGTATGGGATTAAATACATTCTCTGCAGCAATTAGTTGATTTTGCATTTTACATCTATGAAAAGAAATTTGGCTTTTCTGAAAGTTTATGGGAAGGTGATAACTAATAATTTAATGGTGAGCAGGAAAGAGAAGTTATGCAAAGTGATTATCACTATAGGAATAAATATGTATGTGATTATTTATGGAAAACAAAAAGTTAGAATCCCCAAAGAGTAGGCCACTGGTATAACATTCTATAATTTAAGTCATCATTGCCCCTAAATTAAAATATCACAAATTTAAGCACTTCAATTTGTTGATATTGATTTTGCAGGTCTGATAATGTAAATGTGGTCACCCATCATAGAACTCCTCTTGCACAATGCTACCTAATAGCAGCTATGAGTTGAGATCAGGTTTTTGAACCTGGAATACTTCCTTAACAAATTTATATAGTATTATTAATACTACATATACCTTATAATGAAATTCATGTGCTCAAACTTTTAATATATTAAATAAAAGGAACAGATAAATCACTGTTTACAGTTTAATTTAAGAGGCTGACACAGTAAGGATCTTTATTTTTCACATTCTATCATATGTTTTTTAAGTGTGTTATTTAATCATCTTATTGCTGTAATGTGGAACCCTAGTTTCAAACACCTTAGTTTTAAAACTCTCACTTTGAGTTTAATCAATATGTTAGAAACTCTGATAATCTGAAATTTCAAACTTTTCATCAACAACAAAAAACAGTCACACATCGTATTGATAGCGGTGGAGAGATGCAAGAAGACGTGTTAAATGATAATGAGTTCTGGAAATTTAAAAACCTCACAATTTCTTTCAATGTCTACGAAAGGGAAATGTGTCTTGCAGTTTGCTTGTGTTGAAGTAATAACAACTCCCCTTTTCATAAGCATGTTCTTTGACACTGCATCCATTCTAGAAGGGAATAAGCCTTCTAAAAATCAAGAAAAAAGTTAATTCACATATGATTTTCAAAGCAAAATCATTTTTGTTTGAAATTTCACACTATCTACTAAAGCGGGGTTTTTTGAAACTTCCTAATAATATTACACTGCATTGAAAAAAGTAGTGGTAAGTAAAAATGAAACAAAGTGACTAAAAGTGCTGGAAATTGAAATATATTACATTAGTCCTGTATGAGAAGGTGTGGAACTCTGGTTTGATATGCTATGTGATGATAGTGGGTTAGGGAATAAGCCAAGCAGCTATAACAGTTTATGATAATGGACTGGGAAATAAGCCAAACAGCCATAACAGCTATGCCACTTTGAAAAAGAAATGTATACAACAGGGTTAACATTCTGGCAATGTATTTACTTTCTCTGATGTACAGTTGTGAAATGATAGAAAATTTCCCATTTCACATGATTTTCGGTGAAAATCATAGTTTTTTTTTCAATATTCTTATAGCACATTATAGATACAAGTTTAAAGCTTTCTATTAACTCTGAATTCTGATATTCTTATCTACTGGCAGTCATTAACATACATCGTTGATTGTTCCATTGTTGTGGAGAAATGTAGGAGAAGAAATGTAATCAGTGAAATTTCAGTTCCTCAAAATGTTTAGCATTTTCTCTTCATGTTTGTGTATGGGAAATTTGCTTTACATTTTATAATCTCCATCATAACAACACCTATGCTACTTTACTGCAGCATAAAGCATAACGTGTGTAATGACAATGATTAGTGTACCACATGGTTTACATTCTGGAAAAAAAATTTTAAGTTCTATCCTGAATAAGAGAGAAAATAATGCAGAAAGTGTGTTTTCCCAATAATTTCAATAGAAAAACTTCATTTCTTTTGAAATTTCTCAATTTCTATTAAAGCTACAGCCATGCTGTGTTGTACATGGTTGAAGTATAACATTCCCTACATTGTGGCAAAAATTTACAGTTCTATGATGGATAGGAGAGAAAAACTTCATTTTCTTTTTGCTATATCTTAATTTCCATTTAAGCAACAGCCATGCAGTTTTTCACACGATTGGAATACCACATTCCCTACATTCTGGAAAACATTGGCAATACTATGATAATAGGAGAGAATATATTTTGCAAAATGTGTTTTCCCATTGATTTCAATGAAAACACTTCATTTTTCTGTTTGCTATATCTCAATTTCTGTTAAATCTGTAGCCATGCCTTTTGTACACAATTGGAGTACCTCATTCCCTACATTCTCGCTAAAAATTACAGTTTTATGTTGTATAGAAGAGAAAATATTGCACAACGAGTGTTTTCCTATTGATTTCAATGTAAAAACTACACTTTTCTTTTTGCGATCTCTGAATTTTTACTGAAGCTGTAGCCATGCCGTTTTGCACATCATTGGACTACCTCATTCCTCACATTCTCACAAAAATTTAAAGTTCTATGCTAAATAATAGAAAAAATATTACACAAAGTGTGTTTTCCCATTGATTTGCAATGTAAAAACTTCATTTTTCTCCTTGCTATATCTCAATTTCTGTTAAAGCTGCAGGTATGCAGTTTTGCACATGATTGGAGTACCTCATTTCCTACGTTCTCCCTAATATATGTGGTTCTATTAGGTATGGGAAATAAAGTATATCGCACAGTGTGTTTTCTTATTAATCTCAATAGAAGAACTTCATGTTTCGTTTTACTATACCTCAATTTCTATTAAAGATGCAGCCATACTGTTTTGCACTTGATTGGAGTACTACAGTCCTAACATTCTGAATAAAAGTTATGATTCTATTATGTATAGGAAAGAAAGTATTACAAAAATTGTGTTTTCCCATTTTTCTTCTTGTTATACATCTCAATTTCTAATAATGCTACAGTCATGTCTATTTGCACATGATTGGAGTACCTCATTCCCTATATTCTCACAAAAATTTACAGTTCAATGTTGTGTAGGAGAGAAAATATTGCACAAAGTTTTTTTTCCCATTGTTTTCAATTTAATATCTCCATTTTTCTAATTGCTATATCTCAATATCTTTTAAAGCTGCAGCCATGCCGTTTTGCCCATGATTGGAGAACCTCATTCCCTACATTCTGGCTAAAATTTGACGTTCTATCATGCATATCACGTTCTATCATGCATATCATTCGCGACATTCTGTCCAATATTTGTGGTTCTATTAAGAATAAGAAGAAAAATATCGCACAGAGTGTGTTTTCCTATTTATCTCAATAGAACTTCATTTGTCATTTTACTATATCTCAATTTCTATTAAAGCTACAGCCTTGCCGTGTTGCACATAATTGGAGTACCTCATTCCCTAAATTCTCACAAAAATTGACAGTTCTGATATGTATAGGAGAGAAAGCACAAAGTGTGTTTTCCCATTGATTTCAATGTAAAAACTCAATTTTTCTTTTTGATATATCTCAATATCTTTTAAAGCTGCAGCTATGCAGTTTTGCACATGATTGGAGTACAACATTCTAAACATTCTACACTGTATTTATGATTTTATTATTTACAGGAAAGAAAATATTGCACAAAGTGTTTTTCCCATTGATTTTAATAGAAAAATTTCTTTCTGCTGTATCTCAATTTCTATTAAAGCTACAGCAATGCCGTTTTCATGAGATTGGAGTACGTAATTTACTACATTCTCACAAAAATTTACAGTTCAATGTTAATAGGAGAGAAAATATCGCACCAAGGTGTTTTCATATTGATTTCAATTTAAAAACTCCATTTTTCGCTTTGATATATATCTCAATTTCTATTAAAGCTAAAGCCATGCCGTTTTGCAAATGCATGGAGAACCTTATTCCCTTTATTCTCACAAAAATTGACAGTTCTATGTTGTATAGGAAAGAAAATATCACATAGAGTGTTTTCCTATTGATTTCAATATAAAAGCTGCATTTTTCTTTTTGCTATATCTCAATTTCTTTTAAAGCTACTGTCATGCCGTTCCACACATTTTTGGAGTACCACATTCCCCACATTCTGGATAAAAGTTGTGATTCTGTTACGTATAGAAGAGAGAAAATATCGCACAGTGTGTTTGCCATTGATTTCAATGCAAAAACTCAATTTTTCTTTTTTTTAATCTCAATTTCAATTAAAGATAGAGCCATGCCGTTTTGCAGATGATTTGAGTACCTCAATCCCTGAATTCTCACAAAAATTTACAGTTCTATGTTTTTTAGGAGAGGAAATATCACACAAAGAATGTTTTCCTGTTGATTACAATATAAAAACTCCATTTTTCTTTATCTCAATTTCTATTAAAGCTACAGCCATGCCGTTTTGCATATGATTGGAGTATCTCAATCTCTGCATTCTCACAAAAATTTACAGTTCTATGTTGCATATTAGAGTTTGTTTTCACTAAGTTTGTTTTCCTATTCATTTCAATGTGAAAACTCAATTTTTTCTTTCAGCTATATCTCAATTTCTATTAACCTACAGCAATGCTGTTTTGGACATGATTGGAGTACGTCATTCCCTATTTTCTTACAAAATTTTACAGTTCTATGTTCTATAGGAGAGAAAATACTGCACAAAGTGTGTTTTCCTATTGATTTAAATGTAAAAACTCTATTATTTTTTTTTGTTTTTTCTCAATTTTAATTTAAGCTACAGCCATGCCGTTTTGTAAATGATTGGAATACCATATTTTCAACATCCTGGATAAAATTTATGATTCTATTATGTATAGAAAAGAAAATATCACACAATTAGTGTTTTCTTATTGATTACAACGAAAAAAACGCTTTTTTTCTTTTTGTTATGTCACAATTTCAATGAAAGCTATAGCAATGCCGTTTTGCAAAAGAATGGAGTACCACGTTCCCAAAATTTTTGATAAAAGTTATGATTTTATTATGTATAGGAAAGAAGGTACTGCAGAAAGAGTGTTTTCTCATTTATTTCAATGAAAACTTGCATATTTTCTTTTTGCTATATCTCAATTTCTATTAAAGCTTAAGCAATGCCGTTTTGCACATGATTAGAGTACCATATTTGCTACATTCTCACAAAAATTTTCAGTTTTTCGTTATAAAGGAGGGAATATTGTGCTCAAAGGGTGTTCTTCTATTGATTTCAATGTAAAATCTCTTTGCTATTTCTCAATTTATATTAAAGCTCTAGCCATGCCGTTTTGCACATTATTGGAATGTGGTGTTTCATGACTTTCACATTTGGCATGCCTATGCTCCTATCTCTGTTTTCTCGTTCTGTAGAGAAAAGAGAACGTGCATTCTTTCCTTAGCTTTTCCAATGGTCCTGCTTCGAATTAATTACTTGAATTGGTTATTGTTTAAATTTAAATAATTAGAAGATTTCATTTTTAAAACTCAAATTATTTTAAAACTCGTTTTAATTTTTCAACTGGAATTTCATCTTTTTTTTTCAAAGGGAATATTTTATTTTTGTTCAATGGAGTATTTCTCTCTTCCAACGAATAAATTCCTAATAGAGAGATTCTTAACCAGTTATTGAGGATTGGATCAATGGATATTATCATCTTCATTAATTTTGTGCCTTTTCATCTTTTGTTGTCAGCCTGATTATGGTTCAAGTAGTCTCAGCATTTAACAGAAGACCTGTGATGTTGTTGCCTTTTTTAAAAAAAATAATTTTTTTACAGCTAATATTAGAAGAAATGTGATGGTAAGGTCATACTTTCCTCATTTTTAATATAAGGATCTCAACATTACAAATGGAAGGAATCAGCCAAAACCCTGATCTGGGATTTACAGCTGCATCTGAGGATGAGAGTAATTTCAACGTAATTCAGCATGCAGGACTAGAATATCTCAAACCACAACTTTTTTGGACACAAGATCCAGAAGCTTGGTTTGCTGTGATTAAGCATCGCTTCCACATTTATTTAATTAGGAGCAATGCCAAAAAGTTTGATATGACGGTAGATGCCTTACTGCCAGAAATAATATCAGATTTAAGAGATCTCATTTTAAAACCTCCAGTTAGAGATACCTATAAGGCCTGATAGGCAGCTGTCACCCAGAGGAGCTCCCCAACTCAGCAACAGAAGTTGCAACAACTTTTAACCAATTTTCAGTTAGGGGATCAGAAACCTACCCATTTGTTGCAACATATGCAACAACTGGCCAGAAGTGCTGCACTAATTTCAGACAATTTGCTACTTCTAAAGGAATTAGTTATATCTAGATTGCCAAAACAAATTAGAGTTATTTTGGCAACAGCTGATTTGAACACTTCTCTGTAGAAACTGTCAAAATGTCAGATAAAATAATGAAAGTGTTGGATCCATCTATCCAACATCTCTACTCCATCGCTTTAACAAACAATATCCCAGATGTTTTTACAGACAGATCTGAAAATTCAACCTTACAGCACCAAAGTGATATACTATCTGACGTCACAATAGAACTTGAACACCTCAGTCTTAAGGTGCATTCCTTGTCATCAGCTAAACGTCGTTTGGCCCATTCTTATTTTCGATTTCGTTCAAGGCCCCATTCAGTACAGGACACTAACACTCAAATCAATACCTGCTGGTACAACAAAGCCTTTCTGGAAGAAGCCCCCTGAAAATGAATACCCCCTTGTTCAGCCAGCCAGGAAAACGTGAAGGCCAATCTTCTTTTGGGGTGCGGGATGATCCAGACCACAAATACAGTAATCTCCTTTTCATCAACGACATCAACAGTCATCAGACTTTCCTCATGGGCACTGGAGCAAAGTTTAGTATTCTGCCTAATTCATGCATTGATTTTAAATCTTTGTTGCTCAGTGACATGAAATAATATGCAGTGAATCAAACAGTGATTAACACCTTTGGTTTTTGTAATGCAAAATTAGATCTAGGTTTAAGGTGGTCTTTCCCATGGTCCTTCATTGTTGCAGACATTCCACATGCCATTCTTTGAGCTAATTTTTCGGCACACTTCAATCTGACCATTGATGTTTGTCAACCTTGGCTCCATGATCAAATCACAGATTTTACTGTTTTTGGTTTGTTGGTACATTGTCTGGACACATATCAGAAATTATCAAAATTGGTCTGGATACAAATTTGCAGTATAGGGATCTACTTTTGGAAATTTTAGACATAACCATTCCAAGATTAGCATCTACTACCACCAGCCATTCAGTAGTACATCATATTGTTACTACTGATGGGCCACCCTTTTATGCAAAGGCTAGAAAAATGGATCTGGTAAAGCTTGAGGTAGCCAAAGAAGAGTTTAAGCACCTTCATGAACTTAGCTACCTTAGACTTCCAAAACTTCCCACGTCCAGTATCCAGAAGATCATTACTCTGATTCATCATACTAATTAACTTCTATAACCAGTTCGTTCCTCACTGTGCTACAATTCTCCAACCATTGCACAACATGCTAACTGGTAAAGGTAGTAAAAATGCACCACTTCACTGGAATGCAATTACTGACAGTGCTTTCAATCAGGCCAAAGATATTTTGTCTCACCCAGTACTTCTCTGTCATCCAAATTAATCTCCAGACAATAAGATTGCCTCATTTACGGATGCCTCAAACATGGCTGTAGGAGCCATACTTCAGCAGATCGTTGACAACGTTTGGCAACAATTAGGTTTTTTTAAGAAATTCCAACCAGAAGAAGTCAAGTATAGCACGTTTGGGAGAGAACTTCTTGCAATATACTTAGCAGTAAAAGATTTTTGTTATTTCCTTGAAGGTGGTCATTTTATTATTTACACCAACCATAAGTTGCTCAATTTTGCTATGCCCACAAGTTTTGATAGGCACTCTCCTCAGGAAGCTCATCACCTTGACTTTATTTCTGCTTTTACCATGGATATCCAACACATCGAAGGTCAGGCAAACACAGTAGCAGATGCCTTATCTCATCCCACATTGCACCACATTACTGCATCTCAAAATCTCATCGATTTAGAAACACTTTATAAGGTACAGCTCATCAAAACAGAACTACAGGCCTTATTTCAAAATTCTCAGTCACTCCAAATTCGTCTGACTCCAGTACCAGGGTCACATATCATTTTATATTGCGAAGTCTCTTTGGCATGACCTCAGCCTGTTATTCCTCAAGTTTTCTGACAGCAGATTTTTCATACACTACATGATGTGTCTCGTCCTGGTGCTACTGCCACACTCAAACTTATCACTGAACGTTTTGTTTGGCCATCAATTAACAAAGATATTCAACAATGGGTTCGATCCTGTATACAGTGCCAAAAAAGTCAAATTCATAAACGTGCATTCTGCTCCTGCTGTTTGCTTACCTCCTGTTTCATGTTTCGACAAGATCCACATAGATGTCATTGGACCTCTACCTCCATCCCAAGGTAATCACTACATATTAACGTGTATCGACAGATTTACTTGTTGGTGAAAAGCTGTAGCTATTCTGGATTGCACTGCTTCGACTGTTGCTCAAGCCTTACTGCTTCATTGGTTTTCACATTTTGGCATTCCTTCTTCCATCACTAACGATCGAGGTCAGCAGTTTGACTCCCTACTTTTTAACCATCTGTATGATATATTAGGCATCAAGCACATTTAGACTACTGCATACCATCCATTTTGTAATGGTTTCATTGAGTGAATTCATAGACAGCTGAAGGCATCTTTAAAAGCTTCTGAAGATCCTCTGCATTGAAGTGTCAATCTTCGTATGATTCTTCTCGTCTTACGTAGTGAAGTAAAAGAGGATTTACAAGCGTCGCCTGCTAAATTAGTAAACGGCACAACGTTGCAATATTTTCATGCCTGAGTATGGTACCATGATCAGGAGTGATTTTCTCCAAAATTTGCCTTATGACATCCATGCACTACTACACTGACCCCCCACACATATCATCCACACGAACTCTTTTCCGGACTTCCAATTTCGATTCTGCCACACATGTTTATATTCATGTTGGAGCTGTCAAACATCTACTCTCTATGCCTTATGAGGGTCCCTTAAAAATTCTTGTGAGACATGTCAAAATTTTCACCCAAGATTTACATGGTTGCACTGACAATGTGTCTATACACCGCCTCAAACTTGCAGTGTTGTCTGATTTTGACATTTCAGTTTCATCTACACCTGAAATAGAACACACTCTTCTTGCTACAGAAGACATCTCTACATTACCTTCATCTACCTCTACTACACCTGTCTCACAATGAATTACTACACCTGTCTCACAATCAAGTTATACACCTGTCTCACAATCAATTACTACACCTGTTTCACAATCAACTCCTAGACATGTTCCTTTCACATGTTCACAACACATGTTCGTTTCACACTCCCTTATTATTCTTTTCACAAGAGGGTAGTTGTAGTGTTTCATCACTTTCACATTTAACATGCAGGTGCTCCCATCTCTGTTTTCTTGTTCTGTAGAGAAAAGAGAATGTGCATCGTTTCCTTAGCTTCTCAATTGGTCCTGCTTAGAATTAATTATTCGAAATTGTTATTCTTTAAATTTTAATAATTAGAAGATTTTATTTTTGAAACTCAACAGCAATTCTCATTTTGAAACATTAGAGTGTTTTTCTGTATGTAAAGCGAATGGACGCATTTCTCTAATGCTCTTACACCTAAGTTTAATTTTTATCATTTAATGTTGATCCTAAATATTTCTACAATAATATTTACACTTTATCTATCTAAAAGACTACTAGATCACATGAGTTTTATTAAATTAAGTTTTTACCAAACATTGAAATTAGCTACACTGAAATGAAAACAAATTTTCAGAAAACAGTTAAAATTACTACAAGGATTTAAACAAAAATAGCCTATTCCAGCAGGAGTACAACATTTTCAACATTATGTAAAAATTTGTGGTTCTATAATGTATAGGAAAAAAAATATCTTACAAAGTGTGTTTTCCTACTGATTTTAATGGATAACCTTCATATTTCTCTTCTTGATATCTCAATTTCCAATAAAGCTACAGTCATGCCGATTTGCACATGATTGGAGTTAATCATTCACTACATTCTCACAAAAATTTTCGGTTCTATGTTTTATAGGAGAGAAATGTGTGTTTTTCCAATGTGTGTTTTTCCATTGATTTAAATGTAAACACTCCATTTTTCTATTTGCTATATGTCATTTTCTATTAAAGCTGCAGCCATGCTGTTTTGCACGTGATTGGAGTACAACATTTCCCACATTCTAACCAAAATTTGCAGTTGTATCATGTATAGGAGAATAAATGCGCAAAGTGCGTTTTCCACTTGATTTTATTGGAAAATCTTTATTTTTCTTTTTGCTATATCTCAATTTCTATTAAAGCTACAGCCTTGTCATATTGCACATGATTGGAGTACCTCATTCCCTACATCCTTGCAAAAATTTACATTTCTATATTGTAGAGGGGAGAAAATTTCGCACAAAGCATGCTTTCCTATTAATTTCAAGGCATAAATTCCATTTTTATTTTTGCTATATCTCAATTTCTATTAAAGCAGCAGCCATGCCGTTTTGCACATGATTGGAGTACCACATTCCCTACATTTTGGCATAAATTTGCAGTTCTATCATGTATAGCAGACAAAATGCATTAAGTGGGTGTTCCTATTGATTTCAATGAAAAAACTTCATTTTTCTTTTTGCTATATCTCAATTTCTATTAAAGCTACAGCCATGCCGCTATATACATGATTGGAGTACCAAATTCCTTACATTCTTGATTAAATTTATGATTTTGTTATGTGTAGGTAAGAAAATATCACACAAAGTGTGTTTCCAATTGATTTCAATGTAAAAATTCCATTTTTCTTTTTACTTTGTCTCAATTTCTATTAAAGCTACAGCTATACCATTTTCTACATGATTAGAGTGCCTCATGCCCAACATTCTCACATAAAAAATTTACAGTTCTATATTATATTGGAGAGAAAATATCGCACAAAGTGCGTTTTCCCATTGATTTCAATATAAAAACTCCATTTTTTTGTTATATTCAATTTTTATAAAAGCTACAGTAATGGCGATATGCACATGATTGGAGTACCTAATTCCATACATTCCCGCAAAAATTTACAGTTCAAAGTTTTATAGAAGAACAAATATTGCACAAAGTGTGCTTTCCTATTGATTCCAATGTAAAAATTCCGTTTTTCTTTTTGCTATATCTCACTTTCTATTAAAGCTGCAGCCACGCCGGTTTGCACATGATTGGAGTACCTGATCCCCTACATTCTTGCAAAAATTTACTGTTCTATGTTGTATAGGAGAGAAAATATCTCACAAAGTGTGTTTTCCCATTGATTTTAATATAAAATCTCCATTTTTCATTTTACTATATCTCAGATTCTATTAAAGCTACCGCCATGGCGTTTTGCACATGATTGGAGTACCTCACTCCCTACGTTCTCACAATTGAGATGACGATTGATGCCTTGCCCCCTGAAAAAATTACAGAAGATAGAAAACTGATACTAAGGCCCCCTATTACTGAAGCATATGAAGCATTGAAGAGTGCTGTAACTCAACATAGATCCCAAACACAACTACAAAGGTAACAGCAACTCATTCACAATCTGCAACTATGGGTCAGGAAGCCAACACAGCTGTTGTGAGATATGCAACAGCTTGCCAGTAGCGAAGTAACATTCCCTGAGAATGTGCTTCTCCTTCAGGAATTATTCATCTCCAGATTACCATGACAAATTCAGGTAATTCTGGCCACCACAGATCAGGCCACAACTTTGAAAGCACTGACCAAAATTGCCAATAAGATTCTGGTGGTACTGGATTCTGGAATCCATATAATTAACGCCTTTACTATGCCTGGCATCAATCAAAATCTACAGTAAACACAAGACGTCAACCTGTCAAATGAGAAGAAACTATGCAGTCATCTAACAGAAACATTTTCTGAATTAATGAAGCAAGTAGGGTTACTAAGGAAGAAGATTCAAGGTCTTCCAGGCAATGTACACCTTGAAGCATTGCCGATCAAGGAACAGAAATCGGCTGATATCATCTCACTTTTGGAGGCCTATCGTCTCTAAAGGTGGCAGATGATAAAGGCAGACGTGACAGCCACCTTATTTTTATCCAAGATGTTAAAAACAAATAAAAATGTTTCATTGACACAGGTGGAGATTTTAGTTTGCTTCCAAAACATAAAGTTGACCCTCAGATTTGTGTTGATAATGAATTGAAGTTATATGCTGCCAACAATACAGTCATACCCACATATGGCCACAAGTGGTCCTTAGACTGAGGCAGTCATTCCCATTGCAATTTTTAATAGCAGACTGTTCCCAAGCCATTATAGAGGCCGAGTTTTAAGCCCATTACAGCTTAGTAGTATATGTAGGTCGACTCTCACTGCAAGACAGAATCATGGAGCTGGAAGTCTCAGGTATCTGGGCACAATCCTCTTGCCCTTATCAAAGACTTTACAGCATCTGCCCTACAGCCACTGAGGAGTATAGAAAATTATTGTAGGAATTTGCAGACATTACTGTTCCCTGTTTGTTGTCCTCCAAAATGTCCCATAGCATGGTTCATCACATACCACTGATGGACCACCTGTACATGCAAGAGCCAGACGTCTGCACCCAACACAACTCAAGGTAATCAAGGAGGAGCTGAGACACCTCCATGAACACGGCTACCTTCAACCCTCATCCAGCCCTTGGTCAAGCCCCCTGCATCTTATAAACAAGAACGTCAAATGGAGAATAGTGGGTGACGTTCTTGCCCTAAACGCTCGCACAATTCTTGACAGTTATATAATATGTCAAATCAAGGATTTCACGTTGCAACTGCATGGCATGAATGTATGCTCCACAATTGATCTGGTTGAGGCTTACCACCAGATCCCAGTAGCTTCTGAAGATATCTCCAAGACAACAGTGACGACGCCTTTTTGACTCTTTGAATATACGAGGATGCTGTTTGGACTCAGGAACACTGTCCAAACCTTTCATCAATTCATGGACTTGGGCCTAGCTGACTCACCCTTTGTGTTCACTTATTTAGACGATACACTTGTCAGCAGCACAGATGACAAGGAACATCAACAACACTTACAGAAAGTATTAGAGCATTTTCAGCAGTTTGGCCTTGTAATCAATGTCTCAAAGTACGTGTTTGGTGTAATCTCCTTGGAATTTCTAGGAGAAAAAGTGACATCTTTTGTAATATACCCATCACAAAAACGTAGTTGGCCTACAAAATTTCCCGAGACTGGAGTCCAAACGAGCTTTAAACTGCTTTTTGGGTTAATCAACTTCTATCACTGTTTTATACCTCACTTTGCCAAAACCATTATTTCGATACCATTATTCCTCGTTCTACTCATTCTTAATTTCTTGCAGGGGGTAAAACACCTACCTCAACTTATAATTAAAATATACATACTTTTAAACGTCCTACTACTACTTTGTGGACACACCAGAACTATACAAAAAAAATAAGATCAGATGCAAATGTGCAAAAACTGCATGTGCTTCAACAGCACTTACTGTATGAATGCACATGGTTTTTAAATAATAGGCACACAAGGAAACAATACACGTATCTGTTAATAAAATTTTTTAATTCAAAATTTAAATTTTAAAAAATAGAATGAGCAAGAAAATTCCAAAAAAATTTAAATATTCAAAAAAAAAGAAAACCAAAGTGAGTTCCTCCATGATATCTCAAAAGAGAGGTCACAAATTTATCTGCTCCTGAACAAAATGTAAAACGACCAAAAACTTAACTATCATACATTAATTTTATTGTAAACCTTTTATTTAATAAATGATATTAAGTCGTTCTTGCTTCATTTATTGTTTATCCTGAAGTGTTTCATCAGTTTTTGGAGTCAATAATTCATTCATACAAGATAACTTCTCATATAGTTGTGAAAAAAAATAATATTCAGATAACCAGATACAAAAATTTAGCTGAACGATAAATCAACATTTATTGGTGAAACATAACATCAAAAATTAGCAGCCTTCACCACAGTTGTATAGAAAGAAAACATCCCACAAAGTGTATTTTCTTATTGATTTAAATGTAAAAACTCAGTCTTTCTTTTTGCAATATCTCAATTTCTATTTAAGCTAAAGCCATGCCATTTTGCGCATGATTGGAGTACCTCATTCCCTACATTCTAGATAAAGATTACAGTTCTATGTTGTATAGGAGAGATAAAATTGCACAAACAGTGTTTTTCCATTGATTTCAATGTAAAATCTAAATTTTTCTTTTTGCTATATCTCAATTTCTACAAAAGCTACAATCATGCCGCTTTGCACATGATTGGAGTACCTTATTACCTACACTTTTGCCAAAATTTGCAGTTCAGTTATGTATAGGAGACAAAATGCTCAAAGTGCGTTTTCCCATTCATTTCAATGAAAAAATTTCATTTTTCTTTTTGCATATCTCAAATTCTATTAATGCTATAGCCATGCCGTGTTTCACATAATTGGAGTACCTGATTCATGACATTCTTGCAAAAATTTACAGCTCTATGTTGTATGGGAGAGAAAATATTGCAAAATGCGTGTTCTTATTGATTACAGTGTGAAAACTTCAATATTCTATATCCAAATATCTGTTAAAGCTATGATTGGAGAACCACATTCCCAACACTCTGGATAAAAATTATGATTCTATTATGTAAAGGAAAAAAAATATCACACAAAAGTGTATTTTCCTATTGATTTCAATGTAAGAACTCCATTTTTCTTTTTACAATATCTCAATTTCTATTAAAGCTACAGCCATGAAGTTTTGCTCATAATAGGAGTACCTCATTCCCTAAATTCTTGGAAAAGTTTAAAGTTCTACGTTGTATAGGAAAGAAAATATCGCAGAAAGTGTGTAAATCCATTGATATTAATGTAAAAGCTACACTTTTCTTTTTGCTGTATCTCAATTTCTAATAAAGCTATAGCCATGCTGTTTTGCACATAATTGGAAAACCATTTTGCAAAAATTTACATTTCTATGTTGTAAAATATCCAACAAAGTATGTTTTCCCATTGATTTAAATTTAAAAACTCCATTTTTCTTTTTCCTATATCTTATTTTCAATTAAAGCTACAGCCATGCCGTTTTGCAAATGATTCTAGTACATCATTCCCTACATTCTTTCAAAGATTTACAGTTCTATGTTATATAGGAGAGAAAATATCGCACAAAGTGTGTTTTCCCATTTATTTCTATCTAAAAGCTCTATTTTTCTTTTTTGCTATATCTCAATTTCTGTTAAAGCTACAGCCATGTGGTTTTGCACATGATTGTAGTACCTCATTCCCTACATTCTTACAAAAATTGGCAGTTCTATGTTGTATGAGAGAGAAAATATCAAACAAAGTGAGATTTTCCATTAATTTTAATGTAAAAACTCCATTTTTCATTATTCTATATATCAAGTTCTATTAAAGCTGTAGCCATGACGTTATACAGATGATTGGAGTACCATATTCCCTACATTCTGTCCAATATTTGTTGTTCTATTAGGTATAGGAAAGAAAATATTGCACAAAGTGTGTTTTTCAAGAGATCTCAATAGAAAAACTTCATATTTCTTTGTGCTACATTTGAAATGTACAGCCATGCCGTTTTGCAGGTGATTGGAGTACTTCATTCACTACATTCTCGCAAAAATTTACAGTTCCATGTTGTTTAGGAGAAAAAATATCGCACAAAGAGTGTTTTCTGATTGATTTTGCTGTAAAAATTCCGTTTTCCTTTTTGCTGTACCTCAATTTGTATTAAAGCTACGGCCATGTGGTTTTGCAGATGATAAGAGTTCCTTATTCACAACATTTTCGCGAAAATCTACAGTTCAATGTTGTATAGGACAGAAAATATCGTACAAAGTGTGTTTTCCAATTGATTTAAATTTTCTATGAAAGCTATAGCCGAGCCGTTTAGCACATGATTAGAGTACTACATTCCCAAAAATCTGGATAGAAGTTATGATTTTATTATGTATAGGAAATACAATATCGCACAAAGTGGGTTTTCCCATGATTTCAACAAAAAATCTCCATTTTCTTTTTTGCTATATCTTAATTTCTGATAATGCTATAGCCATGCCGTTTCGCACGTGATTGAGTACCTCATTCCCTACATTGTCTCAAAAATTTACAGTTCTATGTTGTATTGGAGAGTAAATATCACGCAAAGTGTGTTTTTTCATTGATTTCAATGTAAAAATTTCATTTTTTTTATTTTTCTATATCTCCAATTCTATTAAAGCTACAGCCATGCCGTTTTGCACATAATTGGAGTATCACATTCCCAACATGCTGGATGAAAGTTTTGATTCCATTATTAAAGGAAGGAAATAATTGCAGAAGGTGTGTTTTCTCATTTATTCCAATCTGAAAAGTTCATTTTTCCTTTTCCTATATCTCAATTTCTATTAAAACCCAGGCAATGCCGTTTTTCACACGATTTAAGTACCACATTTCTAACTTTCTGGATAAAAGTTATGACTCTTACATATACAGGAATAAAAATATCACAAAGTGTGTTTTCCATTGATTTTTGTGTAAAAACTGAATTTTTTGCTATATCATAATTTCTTTTAAAGCTACAGCCATGCCGTTTTGCACATGATTGGAATACCTCATTCCCTATATTCTCACAAAAATTTATGGTTCTATGTTGTATAGGATAGGAAATATCGCACAAAGCATATTTTTGGATTGATTTCAATCTAAAAACTCCATTTATCCTTTTGATATTTCTCAATTTCTATGAAAGCTTCAGCCATGCTGTTTTTCAGATGATTGAGGTACCTCATGCTCTACGTTCATGCTAAAATTAACAGTTCTATGTTGTATAGGAGAGAAAATATCGCACAACGTGTGTTTTCCGATTGATTTTAATGCAAAAACTCAATTTTTCAATTTGCTATATCTAAATTTCTGTGAAAGCTACAGCTATGCCGTTTTGTTTATGAATGCAATATCACATTCCCAAAATTCTAGATAAAAGTTATGATCCTCTTATTATATAGGAAAAAATCTCAATTTCTTTTAAAGCTACAGCCATGCCATTTTGCACATGATTGGAGTACATCATTCCTTACATTCTTGCAAAAATATTCAGTCCTATGTTGTTTAGCAGAGAAAATATCGCTCAAAGTTTGGTTTCCCATTAATTTCAATGTAAAAACTATATTTTTTTCTGTATTTCAATTTCTATTAAAGCCACAGCCATGCCGTTTTGTGCATGATTGGAGTACCTCAATCCTGTCATTCTCACAAAGAGTTACAGTTCTTTGTTATATAGGAGAGAAAATATCACACAAAGTGTATTTTCCAATTGATTTCAATATAAAAACTCCATTTTTCTTTTTGCAATATCTCAATTTCCATTTATCTAAGCAATGCGTTTTTGTCACATGATTGGAGGACGTCATTCCCTACATTCTTGCAAATATTTATGGTTCTATGCTGCATAGGAGAGAAAAAAAAGGGAGTGGCGAGTTGTGTTGGACACACCAGATCTTCTCTGATCACTGAAGTTAAGCAATACAAGCCCAGTTCGTACTGACATGGGTGGTCACTTGGGAAAGCTTGGTACTGCTAATACCCAATAATCGTCACATTCGTGTAGTGTCTGTGCAGTATATGCTTTAGAACTATACAGTGGATTGGTCTCTAATGACCTTATAGTTGAATGAACCAATAACTCTAACAAACAACCAAACAAGAGAATAGGATGGCAAAAGAAGGAAACCCAATAAATTTTATTGCTTGCAAATTTTACCCAGCACTGCCATCAATACTTCATACATCACATCTCAATAGTCTTTCCTCCTAATTGGTAGACTGTGTCTCAGTGGTATGGATTGGTGATTTTAATATACCAGGTATAGACTGCTTGACTCCTATTCCACCTTACTTAGCCTCAGGTCATTCCTCAAAGGCCATATCTGTAATGGCCATAGTTACTTATTTGAAACTGAGACAACAAAATTAAAATCTGAATTCAAAAGATAGACTCCTAGATTTATGCATTTCAGATTTATACTGTACAATAACATTAGCATATCCATTGCCTAAGCCAGATGTGTATCATCCAGCACTATACATTACACTACCTTTAGATATTCAGCTTCTCTCCTCTCACTTGCCCACAACTGAAAATACTAGGTATGCTTGGGACAAAGGGGACTATATAGAGTGACATAATTATTTAAATTCTATAAATTGGACGACATTTTTTGATTCTTCTCATCCATTAAGTGCAATTAATTTGATTTATACTATAATTCATAGAGCAATGGAGAACTCCATCCCAGCTAAGAATGCCAGTAGACGTTTTCCCCAGTATCCAGTCCAGGTTAGCTCAGAAGTGATATGGGGAGTGGTGAATTGCGTTGGAAACACCAGTTCTCGTCTGATCACTGAAGTTAAGCAACGCAAGCCCAGCTAGTACTGGCATAGGTGGTCACTCGGGAAAGCTTGGTACTGCTAATACCCAATAATCGTCGCATTAGTGTAGTGTCTGTGCAGTCAATGCATTAGAACTATGCAGTGGACGGGTTTCTAATGACCTTGTAGTTGACAGGACCTTATACACCAACAAACAAACAAACAGAAGTGATACACCTGATAAAGCTAAAACGAAGAGCATTTACACTAAAGAAACGCCACCCAAGTAGTGCTAATTTGAAGAAATTTTCAGTCATCCACACGAAGGTTAATCTGCTTCTAGTGCAGGACCGTTTAAAATTTCTCCAAAATCTCTTGGCACAGCATAGGTCACCCCAGACATTTTGGCAGCAATATAAACTCCTTGTGAATGGAAATTCATCTAGCATATCCTTGGTAGACAACAATAACCTCATTACTGATCCAATAAAAATAGGTGAGAGGTTCTGCTCTCATTACTCTATTACAACAGAGGCCTCTACACCTTTATTAGGTAAAGGGACATACCCTTTCACCCTCTGAAATTGTGGGAAGGTATTCACAATAAGGAGAATCACATCATCAGAGGTTATTTGGTCCATTAATTAATTGAAAGGTTAATTTGCACCTCGACAAGACAATTTGCCCCCAAATTATTTAAAGCCATACTAGGACAGACTGGAACCTGTCTTGGCCCATTTATTTTCATTATGCTTGGCTCAGCAGGTTGTTCCTGAATTCTGGAAAACCGCCAGTATCATACTCATTTATAAAAGTGGGTCACATCAGAACATGTCCAATTATCGTCAAATTTCAATTCTCAAAAATTTGGCAAAGGTTTTGGAATAAATATTCAATCTTAAATTTTATAACTGGTGTTGCTCATTCCTGCACCTAGCCCAAAATGCTTTCTGACAGGGTCATTCCACTCAGACAAATATAATGCTCCATATTAATCAGATTTTTAGAGCATTTTAGAATAGACATCAGGTGCATACATTGTATCTAGACCTGTCAAAGGCTTTCGATCGGGTTTCCAAACCACTGCTTTTGAAAAAGTTAAGGGCATATGGTCTAGCAGATAGCACATTGAGGTTCCTAAAATCTTATCTAACCCAGCGTCATAATAGGTTGAGGATAGGACATACATTAAGCAATTCCTACTATGTTAAAAAAATGGATTTACCATAATGTAGTGCACTGAGTTCACTATTGTTTAATTTATATATAAATGATATTTTTATTTATATTCCATCTGCTGTATTTACACTTGCATTCGCTGATGATCAAAAACTTTCAAAAGGTATAATAGGCCTAAACTAAGCATCTATTTTACAGGAATCTTTGATGGCTGTGGAAAGGTGGCTCAAGGAGAATAACCTAGCTTAAAATTACAAAAAGACAATGGTCATTTCTTACTTTTGGAGTAGATCGCCTCTCATATATCCATATAAATATATTGATGGCATATTAGTTCCCAGAACATCAGAAGTGAGGTACCTGGGGATCTTCCTGGGCACCAAGTAAGCTTTCCAAGCCCACCACCACTAAGAATTACATATAAAAGCAAAGAGAGCATACAACATGATTAGGTATAGTAAAGGAATATTTTAATTGCCCTGGATAAGAGCACATTTATTTCAGAGCATAGTTAAACCTCTAATAATCTATGTCTTAATATGATGGTCATCATGCAGTCCCTCTCCATATGTTTAACTTAGAAATCTTCATGATAAAGCTGTGATGCTTGTACAAGAGCCAGTTAATTCATGTTCTTATGCCAGGAGCTGCTTACTAAAAATAGACCTATACATAAAACTTATATGCATGCTTTGGATCTACTGATTGTGGACACATAAAATCGACTCTCCAGAACTATGTGGATGTCTAAATATTCACGCCCCTGGTCGACAGTTGAGGCAGACAAACTTTTTCACTTTTGTAGGCAATACTTGCAATCCAAATGTCCATGTACAACGTGAATTCAATTTGCTTAATCTGATAATTGATGACCTAAGTTCGCCCATTGCTGCATATAAGATGAAAGTGACAACCATTTTTTTAGGTGGAAAAAAAGAAAGCATTAACCTCCCAGTTTCCAATGGGTTGACAAGGTATATGTCATACCATCAAGAGCATTGGCTAAATTATAAATGCTTCTTTTTTTAATTAATTAATTACCAGTTACATTTGATCCATTGCTAATGTGGTGCCTGAGGGCTACAGAACAACCCCATTCTTCCCTGTTCATCCCTTGGAGATGTACATGGTTAATCATCCCATCCACTATCATAAGGGATACTATAACTGTTATAGTGGATGTAAACCTCTGCTACAAACAAATAAATAAACAAAGTGTGATTTTCTATTGATTTCAATGTAAAAACTATTTTTCTTTTTGCTATATCAGAATTTCTATTAATGCCACAGCCATTCCATTATGCACATGATTGTAATGCCTAATTCATTACATTCTGACAAAAATTTACAGTTCTGTATTTTATAGGAGAGAAAATATCACACAAGGAGTGTTTTCTAATTAATTTCAGTGCAAAACCTGTATTTTTCTTTT
>JAAFCE010009127.1:21359353-21375245 GCA_013389805.1 Trigoniulus corallinus | reverse complement strand
ATCAGTTAGTGATAGTGCTTCATATCATATTTTACATCAGTGATAGTTCAACTAATAAGAGATATTTAAAACTTTTAATGGTAGGAAAAAATCATTTATATTGGTATGGCCCAATATATCAAGGTCATAATGGAAGGACATCCCACAAGTCCTCAATCGCTCTGTTATGTTAGAAGAGAGAAGTAATTTGAACGTCATGCAACAACAGCATGAAGTAAAATGTTTAAAGCTGCCTATATTCTGGTCGCATGACCCCAAAACGTGGTTCATGACCATCAAACACCGTTTCAAAGCATATCAGATAAAAAGTGAGTCAAAAAAGTTTGACATGATGATTAATGCCTTGCCCCCAGAAAAAATTACTGAAGTTAGAAAACTGATACTAAGGCCCCCTATTACTGAAGCATATGAAGCATTGAAGAGTGCTGTAACTCTACATAGATCCCAAACACAACTACAAAGGTAACAGCAACTCATTCACAATCTGCAACTAGGGGACAGGAAGCCAAAACAGCTGTTGTGAGATATGCAACAGCTGGCCGGTAGCGCAGTAACATTTCCTGAGAATGTGCTTCTCTTTTTGGAATTATTCGTCTCCAGATTACCATGACAAATTCGGGTAATTCCGGCCACCATAGATCAGGCCACAACTTTGAAAGCACTGACCAATAAGATTCTGGAGGTACTGGATTCTGGAATCCATATAATTAACGCCTTTACTATGCCTGGCATAAATCCAAAACTAGAGTAAACACAAGACGTCAACCTGTCGAATGAGAAGAAACTATGTGGTCATCTAACAGAAACATTTTCTGAATTATTGAAGCAAGTACGGTTATTAAGGAAGAAGATTCAAGGTATAACTATGGTCCAGCCACACACACAAGGTCCAGATCTTCTTCCAGGCAATGTACACCTCGGAACGTCGCTGATTAAGGAGCAGAAATCTGCTGATATCATCTCACTTTTGGAGATAAGGCTGAAAAATGCATTCCACCCTGTAGTGCAAAGCAGGAAAATGCATAGGCCTATCGTCTCTAAAGGTGGCAGATGATAAAGGCAGATGCGACAGCCACCTTATTTTCATCCAAGATGTTAAAAACAAATAAAAATTTTTCGTTGACACAGGTGCAGATTTTAGTTTGCTCCCAAAACATAAAGTTGACCCTCAGATTTGTGTTGATAATGAATTGATGTTATATGCTGCCCACCATACAGTCATACCCACATATGGCCACATGTGGACCTTAGAATGAGGCGGTCATTCCCATTGGAATTTTTAATAGCAGGCTGTTCCTATGCCATTACAGAGGCCCAGTTTTTAGCCCATTACTGCTTAGTAGTAGATGTAGGTCGACACCAGCTGCATGACAGAGTCATGGAGCTAGAAGTCTCAGGTATCTGGGCACAATCCTCTTGCCCTTATCAAAGACTTTACAGCATCTGCCCTACAGCCACTGAAGAGTATAGAAAATTATTGTAGGAATTTGAAGACATTACTGTTCCCCGTTTGTCGTCCTCCAAAATGTCACATAGTGTGGTTCATCACATACTTACCACTGATGGACCACCTGTACATGCAAGTGCCAGACGTCTGGACCAAACACAACTCAAGGTAACCAAGGAGGAGCTTAGACACCTCCGTGAACTCGGCTACCTTCGACCCTCATCAAGCCCTTGGTCAAGCCCCCTGAATCTAATAAACAAGAACGTCAAATGGAGAATAGTGGGCGACTTTCTTGCCCTAAACGCTCGCACAATTCTTGACAGTTATCCAATATGTCATATCAAGGATTTCACTTTGCAACTGCATGGCATGCATGTATGCTCCACAATTCATCTGGTTGAGGCTTACCACCAGATCCCAGTAGCTTCTGAAGATATCTCAAAGACAGCAGTGACGACGCCTTTTTGACTCTTCGAATATATGAAAATGCTGTTTGGACTCAGGAACACTGCCCAAACCTTTCAGCAATTCATGGACTTCGGCCTAGCCAACTTACCCTTCGTGTTCACTTATTTAGATGATACACTTTTCAGCACACATGACAAGGAACATCAACAACACTTACAGAAGGTATTAGAGCATTTTCAGCAGTTCGGCCTTGTAATCAATGTCTCAAACTACATGTTCGGTGTATTTTCCTTGGAATTTCTAGGACACAAAGTGACATCTGTTGGAATACACCCATTACAAAAACTTAAATAGCCTACAAAATTTCCCAAGACTGGAGTCCAAACGAGCTTTACACCATTTTCTTGGGTTAATCAACATCTATCACCACTTTATACCTCACTGTGCCAAAACCATTATTTTGATACCATTATTCCTCATTCTACTCATTCTTAATTTCTTGCAGGGGGTAAATCACTGACCTCCACATATTATTACAATATACATACTTTTAAACGTCCTACTACTACTTTGTGGATACCCCAGAACTATACAAAAAAATAAGATCAGATGCAAATGTGAAAAAACTGCATGTGCTTCAACAGCACTTACTCTATGAATGCACATGGTTTTTAAATAATAGGCCCACAAGGAAACAATACACGTTTCTGTTAATACAATTTTTTAATTCAAAATTTAAATTTTAAAAAAAATAGAATGAGCAAGAAAATTACAAAAACTTTAAATATTAAAAAAAAAATGAAAACCAAAGTGAGTTCCTCCATGATATCTCAAAAGAGAGGTCACAAAATTTATCTGCTCCTGAACGAAATACAAAACGACAAAAACTTAACTATCATCCATTTATTTTATTGTAAACCTTTTATTTAATAACTGATATTAAGTCGTTCTTGCTGGATTATAAAAGTTATTCATTTATTGTGTATCCTGAAGTGTTTCCTCAGTTTTTGCAGTAAATAATTCATTCATAAAAGATAACTTCTCATATAGTTGTGAAAAAAATAATATTCAGATAACCAGATACAAAAATTTAGCTGAATGATAAATCACCGTTTATTTGTGAAACATAACATCAAAAATTAGCAGCCTTAACCACAGTTGTATATAGAGAAATCATCCCACAAAGTGTTTTCTTATTGATTTAAATGTAAAAACTCTATCTATCTTTTTGCAAGATCTCAATTTCTATTTCAGCTGAAGCCATGCCGTTTTGAACATGATTGAAGTACCATATTCCCTACATTCTCATGAAAGTTTACAGTTACATGTTTTATATGGGAGAAAATATCGCACAAGGTGTGCTCTCCAATTTATTTAAAGGTTAAAACTCCATTTTTATTTTTGCTATAGCTCAATTTCTATTAAAGCTACAGCTGTGCCATTATTCTCATGATTGGGGTACCATATTAGAAACATTTTGAATAAATGTTATGATTCTATTATAAAAAGAAAAGAAAATATGTCACAAAGTTGGTTTTCCCATTGATTTTAAGAGAAAAACTCCATTTTCCTTTATGCTATATTGTAATTTCTATTAAAGCTACCGCCATGCCATATTGCAAATCATTGGAGTACCTTATTCCCTACATTCTTAAAAAAAATTACAGCTCAATGTTAAATAAGAGAGAAAACATCACACAAAGTGTGTTATCCCAAATTTCTTTAAAGCTAAAACCATGCCGTTTTGCACATGATTGGAGTGCCATATTTCCAACATTATAAAGAAAAGGTAGTATGTATAAAAATGAAAATTTCACACAAAGTGCATTTTTCGTTTTATTTCAATTTAAAAACTCCATTTTTTCTTTTTACTATATCTCAATTTCCATTTAGGCTAGAGGAATGCCGTTTTGCACATGATTGGAGCACCTCATTCCCTACATTCTAGATTAAGATTACAGTTCTATGTTGTATAGATAAGATAATATTTCACAAAGAGTGATTTTTCCATTGATTTTAATGTAAAAACACAATTTTTCTTTTTGCTATATCTGAATTTCTACCAAAGCTGCAATCATGCCGCTTTGCAGATCATTGGAGTACATTATTACCTACAGTTTGGCCAAAATTTGCAGTTCAATCATGTATAGAAGACAAAATGCTCAAAGTGCGTTTTCTCATTCATTTCAATGAAAAAAACTTCATTTTTCTTTTTGCCATATCTCAAATTCTATTAAAGCTATAGCCGTGCTGTTTTGCAAATAATTGGAGTACCTGATTCATGACATTCTTGTAAAAATTTACAGTTCTATGTTTTATGGGAGAGAAAATATCGCAAAATGTGTTCTTATTGATTGCAGTGTAAAAACTCCAATATCATGCATCTCAATTTCTAATAAAGCTACAGCCATGCCGTTTTGTATATGTACAGGAATAAAAATATCACACAAAGTGTATTTTCCTATTGATTTCAATGTAAGAACTCCATTTTTCTTTTTACTATATCTCAATTTCGATTAAAGCTACAGCAATGAAGTTTTGCTCATAATAGGAGTACCTCATTCCCTAAATTCTTGGAAAAATTTAAAGTTCTACGTTGTATAGGAAAGAAAATATCGCAGAAAGTGCGTTTGTCCATCGATTTCAATGAAAAAACTGCACTTTTTCTTTTGCTCTATCTCAATTTCTAATAAAGCTATAGCCATGGTGTTTTGCACGTAGTTGGAAAACCTCTATCCCTACATTTTGGCAAAAATTTTTCTTTTCCCTATATCTCATTTTCAATTAAAGCTACAGCCATGCAGTTTTGCAAATCATTCTAGTACATCATTCCCTACATTCTTGCAAAGATTTACATTTCTATGTTATATAGGAGAGAAAATATCGCACAAAGTGTGTTATCCCATTTATTTCATTGTAAAAGCTGTATTTTCCTTTTTTGCTATATCTCAATTTCTGTTAAAGTTACAGCAATGTGGTTTTGTACATGATTGTAGTACCTCATTCCCTACATTCTTTCAAAAATTGACAGTTCTATGTTGTATGAGAGAAAATATCAAACAAAGTGAGTTTTTTCCATTAATTTCAATGTAAAAACTTCATTTTACATTTTTTTAAATCTCAATTTCTATTAAAGCTGTAGCCCATGATTGGAGTACTATATTCCCTACATTTTATTTAAAATTTGTGGTTCTATTAGGTATAGGAAAGAAAATATTGCACAAAGTGTGTTTTCCCATTGATCTTTGATCATTGATGTGTTTTCCCGTTGTGCTATATCTTAATTTCTTTTAAATCTACAGCCATGCCGTTTTGCA
Source organism: Trigoniulus corallinus (assembly GCA_013389805.1). Taxonomy (NCBI): domain Eukaryota; kingdom Metazoa; phylum Arthropoda; class Diplopoda; order Spirobolida; family Trigoniulidae; genus Trigoniulus; species Trigoniulus corallinus. The sequence continues at coordinate 21,370,073 of JAAFCE010009127.1, read as the reverse complement.
GATGATTGAAGTACCTCATTTCCTACATTCTCGCAAAAATTTACAGTTTTATGTTGTTAAGGAGAGAAAATATCACACAAATATGGTGTTGTCTGATTAATTTTACTGTAAAAATTCTATTTTTCTTTTTGCAGTACCTCAATTTCTATTAAAGATACAGCCATGTTGTTTTGCAGAGGATAAGAGTACCTTATTTGCAACATTTTTGCAAAAATCTACAGTTCTATGTTGTATAGGAGAGAAGATGGTTGGCACAGAGGTGTTTTCCCATTGATTTAAATTTATTTTATTTTTTTTGGTATATCTCAATTTCTTATCGATACCGTTTTGTGCATGATTGGAGTACCTCATTCCCTACATTCTCACCAAAACGTATAGTTCTATAATGTATAGGTGAGAAAATATCACACAAAGTTTGTTTTCCTATTTATTTTAAAGTAAAAACTCCATTTTTCTTTTAACTATATCCGAATTTGTATTTAAGCTATAAACATGCAGTTTTGCAAGTGATATGAGCACCTGATTCCCAAAATTCTTGCAAAGGTTTACATTTCTATGTTGTATAGGAGAGAAAATATTGCAGAAAGTGTTTTTTCCTATAGATTTTAAAGTAAAAACTCCACTTTTCTTTTTGCTATATCTCATTTTCTATTAAAGCTACAGCCAAGCCATTTTGCACATGATTGGAGTACCACATTCCCAACAATCTGGATAGAAGTTATAATTTTATTATTTATAGGAAATTCAACATCGCACAAAGTGTATTTTCCCATTGATTTCTATGCAAAAACTGCATTTTTTATTTTTGCTTTATCCTAATTTCTGATAATGCTACAGCCATGCCGTTTTGTAAATGATTGAGTAACTCATTCCCTACATTCTCTCAAAAATTTACAGTTCTATGTTGTATTGGAGAGTAAATATCACGTAAAGTGTGTTTTCCCATTGATTTCAATGTGAAAATTTCATTTTTTTTTATTTTTCTATATCTCTATTTCTATTAAAGCTACAGCCATGCCGTTTTGCACATGATTGGAGTATCACATTCCTAACATTCTGGATAAACGTTATGACTCTATTACATATACAGGAATAAAAATATCACACAGTGTGTGTTCCATTGATATTTGTGTAAAACCTGTATTTTTTGCTATATCTTATTTTCTTTTAAAGCTACAGCCATGCCATTTTGCACATGATTGGAATACCTCATTCCCTATATTCTCACAAAAATTTATGGTTCTATGTTTTATAGTATAGGAAATATCGCACAAAGTGTGTTTTTGGATTGACTTCAATCAAAAAACTCCATTTTTCCTTTTGATATTTCTGAATTTCTATTAAAGCTTCAGCCATGCCGTCTTGCACATGATTAGGGTACCTCATGCCCTACGTTTGTGCTAAAACTTACAGTTCTATGTTGTATAGGAGAGAAAATATCGCGCAACGTGAGTTTTCCCATTTATTTTAATGCAAAAACTCAATTTTTCATTTTGCTATATCTAAATTTCTGTGAAAGCTACAGCCATGCCGTTTTGTGTATGAATGCAATATCACATTCCCAACATTCTGGATAAAAGTTATGATCCTCTTATGTATAGAAAAGAATCTCAATTTCTTTTAAAGCTACAGCCATGCCGTTTTGCACATGATTGGAGTACATCACTCCTTACATTCTCACAAAAATATTCAGTTCTATGTTGTTTAGCTGAGAAAATATTGCTCCAAGTTTGTTTTTCCAATTATTTCAATATAAAAATTTCTTTCATTTCTTTTCTGTATTTCAATTTTTATTAAAGCGACAGCCATGCCGTTTTGTGCATGATTAGAGTACCTCAATCCTGGCATTCTAACAAAAAGTTACAGTTATTTGTTATATAGTGTGTTTTCCAATTGATTACAATGTAAAAATTCCATTTTTCCTTTTGCAATATCTCAATTTCCATTGAGCGAAAGCAATGCCTTTTTGCACATGATTGGAGCACCTAATTCCCTACATTTTTGTAAATATTTATGGTTCTATGTTGCGTAGGAGAGAAAAGAAAGGGAGCGGCGAGTTGAGTGGGACACACCAGATCTTGTCTGATAACTGAAGTTAAGAAACACAAGCCCAGTTAGTACTGACATGGGTGGTCGCTCGGGAAAGCTGGGTACTGCTAATACCCAATAATCGTCGCATTAGTGTAGTGTCTGTGCAGTCTATGCATTAGAACTATACAGTGGACGGGTCTCTAATGACCTTGTAGTTGACGGGACCTTAAACTCCAACAAACAACAACAACAAAAGTGGATGGGTCTCTAATGACCTTGTAGTTGACTGGACCTTAAACTCCAACAAACAAATAAACAAGAGAATAGGATGGCAATAGTTCACTGCCATCAGTAGTTCACAGATCACATCTCAATAGTCTTTCCCCCAAATTGGTAAACTGTGTCTCAGTTGTATTGATTGGCGATTTTAATATACCAAGTATAGACTGGTTTACTCCTATTCCACCTTACTTAGCCTCAGGTCATTCCTCAAAGGCCATATCTGTAATGGCCTTAGTTACTTATTTGAAATTGAGACAACAAAATTATATTCTGAATTCAAAAGATAGACTTCTAGATTTATGCATTTCAGATTTACACTGTACAATAACATTAGCATATCCATTGCCTAAGCCAGATGTGTATCATCCAGCACTATGCATTACACTACCCTTAGATATTCAGGTTCCCTCCTCTCATTTGCCCACAACTGAAAATACTAGGTATGCTTCGGACAAAGGGGACTATATAGAGTGACATAAGTATTTAAATTCTATAATTTGGACATTTTTTGATTCTTTTCATCCATTAAGTGCAATTAATTTGATGTATCCAATAATTCATAGAGCAATTGAGAATTCCATCCTAGCTAAGAATGCCAGAAGACGTTTTCCCCAGTATCCAGTCCAGTTTAGCTGAGAAGTGATACACCTGATAAAGCTAAAACGAAGAGCCTTTACACTAATGAAACGCCACCCAACTAGTGCTAATTTGAAGAAATTTTCAGTCATCCACACAAGGGTTAATCTGCTACTAGTGCAGGACCATTTGAAATATCTCCAAAATCTCTTGGCACAGCATAGGTCACACCTGAAATTTTGGCAGCAATATAAACGCCATGTGAATGGGAATTCATCTAGCATATCCTTGGTAGACAACAAAAACCTCATTACTAATCTAATAAAAATAATGAGAGAGGTTCTGCTTTCATTACTCTATTACATCAGAGGCCTCTACTCCATTATTAGGTAAAGGGAAATACCCTTTCACCCTCTGAAATTGTGAGGAGGTATTCACAATAAGCAGAATCTCATCATCTGAAGTTATTTGGCCCATTAATTAATTGAAATGTTCATTTGCACCTCGACAAGACAATTTGCCCCAAGTTATATAAAGCCATACTGGGACATACTGGAACCTGTCTTGGCCCATTTATTTTCATTATGCTTGGCTCAGCAGGTGGTTCCTGAAATCTGGAAAACCGTTCATATCATACCCATTTATGAAAGTGGGTCACATCAGAACATGTCCAATTATCATCAAATTTCAATTCTCCAAAATCTGGCAAAGGTTTTGGAATGAATATTGAATCTTAAACTTTATAACTGGTGTTGCTCATTCATGCACCTAGCCCAAAATGCCTTCTGGCAGGGTTATTCCACTCAGACAAATATAATGCTCCATATGAATCAGATTTTTAGAGCATTTTAGAATAAACATCAGGTGCATACATTGTATCTAGACCTGTCAAAGGCATTGAATCGGGTTTCCAAACCACTGCTTTTGAAAAAGTGAAGGGCATATGGTCTAGCAGATAGCACATTGAGGTTCCTACAATCTTATCTAACCCAGCGTTATAATAGGGTGAGGATAGGACATACATTATGCAATTCCTACTATTCTCAAAAAATGGGTTTACCACAATGTAGTGCACTGAGTTCACTATTATTTAATTTATATGTAAATGATATTTATATTTATATTCCATCTGCTGTATTTACACTTGCATTTGCTGATGATCAAAAACTTTCAAAAGTCATAATAGGCCAAACTAAGAATCAATTTTACAGGAATCCTTTATGGCTGTGGAAAGGTGGCTCAAGGAGAATAACCTAGCTTTAAATTACAAAATGACAATGATCATTTCTTACTTCTGAATTAGATCGCCTCTCATATATCCATATAAATATATTAATGGCATATTAGTTCCCAGAACATCAGAAGTGAGGTACCTGGGGATCTTCCATGACACCAAGTAAGCTTTCCAAGCCCACCACCACTAAGAACTATATATAAAAGCAAAGAGAGCATACAAAATTATTAGGTATATTAAAGGAATATTTTAATTGCCCTGGCTAAGAGCACATTTATTTCAGAGCATAGATAAATCTCTAATAATCTATGCCTTAATATGATGGTCATCATGCAGTCCTTCTCAATATTTTTAACTTAGAAAGCTGCATGATAAAGCTATAATGCTTGTACAGCAGCAAGTTAATTCATGTTCTTATGCCAGCAGCTGCTTACTACAAATAGACCTATACATAAAACATATATGCATCTTTGGATCTACCGATTGTGGACACATAAAGTCGACTTTCCAGAACTGTGTGGATGTCTAAATATTCACGTCCCTGGTCGACAGTTGAGACAGAGAAACTTTTTCACTTTTGTAGGCAATACTCACAATCCAAATGTCCATGTACAACGTAAATTCAATTTGCATAATCTGATAATTGATGACCAAAGTTCGCCCATTGCTGCATATAAGATGAAAGTGACAACCAATTCTTTAGGTGGAAAAAGAGAAAGCATTAACCTCCAAGTTTCCAATGGGTTGACAAGGTATATGTCATAACACCAAGGGCATTGGCTAAATTATAAATGCTTCTTTTTTAATTAATTAATTACCAATTACATTTGATCCATTGCTAATGTGGTGCCTGAGGGCCACAGAACAACCCCATCCTTCCTTGTTCATCCCTTTGAGATGTACATGGTTAATCATCCCATCCACTTTTATAAGGGTTACTATAACTGTTATAGTGGATGTAAACCTCTTCTACAAACAAACAAAAAAACAAAGTGTGATTTACCATTGATTTCAATGTAAAAACACCATTTTTCTTTTTGATATATCTCAATTTCTATTAAAGCTGTAGCCATGACAATTTGCACATGATCGGCCCCCGTTTGTGCCTGGGGTAGAATAGGCAAACTGCATACCTGCATGTCGTGAGAGGCGACTAAAGGGGGTGACCTTTTCTGTCCCCTGACTGGACAACACCACTATCGTCTTTGCCCATGACTTGTGTTCTGGACATGACGATACCATCATTGTGGTTGTTCATGTCCTATCTGTGTCAGTTACTTGATAACTGTCTGACTTGTTCGCGGTCAATGTAGGTTCCTTACTGAGGTGACCGTAAACAAACGCCTACCCACGTGTTTGCCGTGCGTGGAGACCCATGCCCCTGGGAAAAGCAGATCCTGGTGGTTGAGGAGGCGCATGCCCTGCGATGTCTCTGAGCCACTTCACACTTGTGTTTTGGCTGACAGACATCGAGGACTAGGGTTGCAACTCACAGTCTCCAAAACATCACTTTGGCCACAGCTTCCAGGGAAAAAAGGAGGCCAAGGCAGAAGCCTGGTCTTGGTCAATCGGCCGGGGGTGCATAAGTGGTTATGCCTCCTAGGGTTACTGTAAGTGGACCGGCAGTCAACCCCGATGCCAATGGTCCGGTACTCGGGGATTATGACACCCTGATAGTATACTGCCCGAGCACCCTTGGCGACCCGAATGGGCGTTCCCCTTGTTGGGCTCCGTGGTGGGTGAGGCCTGCGGGCAGTGAATTTCATAATTTAATCAAATTATGGCAACTCTTAAACCGAGGCTGGGGGCCTAATAAATAACCCCCCTCCTTTGTCTTCTTCTTCTACTTCTCTGTCTGGGAATTGTTCTTGTGTTGAGCCTGTATACAATGGCCTTGGTTCCACCCAAATGAGTGGGCCGATTGCCGCTAAGCCTGTGTAGACGAGTAGTGCTCCAAGCAAGAGGCCACGTTCCCCCAGTAAGCCTTCTGGACCCCGGAACGATTCTGTGCCGTCTTCTGCATCGGCACCTGCCCTAAACAAGAGGCAACGACCTCTCAGCCTTAAGGTGCAGGGCTCCACTGCCGATGCGAAGCATGTACCTGCATCTAAGGAGGCCTTAGGTGCAGTTAAATCCCCTTCCACCCCTTCTTCCTATCATATCCGATTTATTTCCATATCTGGGGAGAATGGTGCAGATTTGGGGAAGGCGTCGCCATTCCTTATTGCCAAAGCCATTAAGGGCGTTGCTGGTGACGTGACTTCGGTCAAGAAGCTTCGCAATGGCACCTTGTTGGTGGAGGCATCTGCCCCTCACCAGATTGAGGCATTGCTTAAAATGCAGAAACTCGGTGATTTCCCCATTGTGGTCGAACCCCATTGCATCCTTAACACAAGTAGAGGTGTGGTGCGGTGCCCCGATTTACGTGGGGAGTCAGAGGAGAACATAGTGGAGGAGCTCAAGGACCAGGGTGTGGTGGCTGTCCACCGCACCTTGGTACGAAGGGATGGGGAACCCCACCCCTCTGACACCTTGGTGCTTACCTTTGGTAGGCCCAAGTTGCCAGAATACATCAGGGCCGGCTACCTCTCCTTGCCACTATGGCCTTTCATTCCAAGCCCCCTTCGCTGCTTCAAGTGCCAAAGGTATGGTCATGGCCAGAATTCCTGTTCTGCCAGGGCCATGTGTGGGACTTGTGGGCAGGGAGACCATTCCCCCAAGGCTTGTAAGACTGCACCTTATTGCACCAACTGTAACGGAAACCACCCCGCCTCTTCTTGAGATTGCCCCACCTGGTTACAGGAACGTGCCATCCAGGAATTGCGTGTCAAGAAGGGTATCAGTTTTCAAGATGTGCGGCAGCTGCTAGCCTTGCCGGGAACGCCAAGTCATGGCTTGTCCTATGCAGATGCTGCAAAGGTGGCTGCTGTGTCATCTGTCTGCACCCAGACGGACATACTTCCACAACTCCCTCCACTCATCCGTTTTTTGCCCTCTCAGGCCCGCAGGGTCCACGGGATACCGGTCTGTGCTAGCATTGGCTGCCATGCCAGAGGTTTCCTCTGGTTCCATCACTGCCTCTGGCCCAGCCTCCTTGTAGGCCACAGATGCCTTTCATCAAACAGAGGCATCTGCTTTGAGCAGCCCTCTTCCTGGCTCAGCCCAGCTGGCCCCCTCCATAGTGGTGGGTGAGAGAGGAGGGAATAAACAAGGGACACCTCCTGCCCCCCGCAGTAGGGTGTGTGTCTTTGGTTCGTCCACCCAAGCTCTTTGGCCAACAGCAGAATGCACTGAGTGACAGCATGCCCCAACTGGGACATGATGAGGATTCCTCCTTTGAGATGGAGGAGGAAGACCCAATTGTAGGCACCCCTCCCTTGTCTGCTGTAGGACGGAAAAAAGGGAGGAATAGAAATAAACCTCCAAAGCCCACCTAATGGTAAATCTCCTTCAATGGAACTGTCGAGGTTTTTCCCACAAGAGGGACGAGATCACAATGCTGATCTCACGGCACAACCCCATCTGCTTCTCACTCCAGGAGATCCTCTGCTGTAGTGATTCCCCACCTTCGTTACAGGGCTACAAGATGTATGCAGACACCCGGCAGCAGGGAAACCACCCTGTGGGAGGGGTGGGAATCCTTATCCGGAATGGATGCCTGCACACCCCAGTTACTTTGCAGACGCCTCTCCAAGCCATAGCAGTTTCACTGCAACTGAATGTGCCCACCACTCTATGTTCCCTCTACCTGCCTCCTGGGTTTGATATCCCATGGGCAGACCTTGACTCCCTCACAGCCCAGCTTCCCAGACCCTTTCTGATTATGGGAGATTTTAATGCCCATAACCCCTAATGGGGCTCGGACAGTCGCAACACCCAAGGGCTCCTTGTGGAACAATGGGTGTCATACAATGGCCTCATTGTCCTCAACACTGGTGCCCCCACACATGTGATGCCTGCCACTGGTGGTCTTTCCTGTATCGACCTCTCCATCTGCTCTCCTGGGTTGGCGCCAGGTCTGCAATGGGAGGTTCTGTCTGACCCTGGGGGAAGTAACCACTTCCCCATCAGGAGTTGCAGTGGAAGTTGGGCATTGCCCCAACAACCACCATGATGGTTTTTGCGTCGGGTGGACTGGGAAGAGTTTGCTTGTCGCATTCACTTTCGCCCACTGCATGATTTTGATGGGGTTAATGATCTAGTGAGCCACTTTACAGAGGTGGTGATAACGGCAGCATTGGCATCTGTCCCCCAGAGCTCCTGTAGCAAGCACGGCACAAGCACGGGTGCCATGGTGGACAGAGGACTGTCGGAGTGCGATTTGGGCCCGCAGAGGATCACTTCACCTCTTCCAGTCTCGTCCAACTGACGCTAATTGTGCCAACTACCTCAGAGCCCGGGCATATGCACGACGGGTAATAAAGGAGGCCAAACGCTCGCTTACCCACCACACGCCATCCAAGAATGTCTGGGAAAAGCTGAGAAAAATCCAGGGAAGGTACTTACAATCCTGTGGCTCTGGTCTCCTTGTGCAAGGGAGACATTTACTTCTGCCTTGTGAGGTGGCTGAGGAGCTGGCAAGGACATTTGCAGCCATCTCCAGCTCCCAGCACTACACTGCAGCTTTCATCAAACAGAAATAAGTGACAGAACGCCTTCCAATTAACTTCTCTGGTGGTGTTGCTGAGGGGTATAACGACCCATTTACCCCTTGGGAGCTGCGAGCAGCTCTTGCATGGGCCCGGGATACTGCCCCTGGTCCTGATAGCAACCATTACCAATTGCTACGGCATCTACCTGAGAATGGTCTTTCCTACCTCCTTGAGGTTTTTAATTATATTTGGCAGCAGCACGACATCCCTGTAGGCTGGTGGGAGGCTATCATTATTCCCCTCCCAAAACCTGGAAAGGATAGTACCTTACCCACAAATTACAGGCCCATATCTTTGACGAGCTGCCTGTGTAAAAGCATGGAATGCATGGTTAACTGGCGCTTGGTGTGGTATCTGGAACGACACAACTTTCTCTCCAATGCCCAATGTGGCTTCTGTGCAGGCAGGTCTCCGATGGATCATTTGATCTCACTGGAGACAGAGGTACATGAGGCCTTTCTCCACCAACAGCACTTGGTGGCTATCTTCTTTGATGTGGAGAAGGCATATGATTCCACATGGCGCCATGGCATATTTGAGACCTTGCACCAGTGGGGGCTCAGGGGTAATTTGCCCCTCTTCCTCCATAGTTTTTTTTCCAACCAGACCTTCAGAGTGCATGTGGGTAACACCTACTCCTCCGCCTTTTTGCAGGAGAATGGTGTCCCACAGGGGAGCATCCTCAGTGTGATGCTCTTTGCTGTTGCGGTGAACGGTTTTCCCTCCTCCATTCACCCCCCAGTACAACCGTCACTATTTGTGGACGACTTTTCCATCATGTACCAGGGTGCCACAATGCATGGCATTGAGCATCAGCTGCAACTGGCACTCAATAGTGCCAATGAGTTTGCCACATCACGAGGCTATAAATTCTCCCCTGAGAAAACAACAGTCATGCACTTCTGTCGTAAGCGAGGGCTTCATCCTGAGCCTCAGCTTACCCTGAATGGGCACCTCCTCCCAGTTGTAAAGGCAGCCCGGTTTCTTGGTCTCCGTTTTGACAGCCTTCTGACATGGGTCCCACACTTAAAGGAGCTCAGGGCTAATTGCCTTCGCTCCCTTAATATTCTGCAGTGCCTGCAGGGAACTGGTTTTGGGGCAGATCGAACTGTGATGCTTCGATTATACCGATCACTCATTCGATCACGACTAGACTATGGCTGTAGTGTTTATGGCCTGGCCACTCCATCTACTCTTCGGATGCTGGACAGTGTTCATCATGCTGGCATCCGGTTTTCCATTAGGGCTTTCCACACAAGCCCTGTGCTCAGCCTTTATGCTGAATCCGGTGAGCCATCACTGACTGTAAGGCGGCAGTGCTTAGCAGCTGCATATATTTTGCGGCTGAAAGGTCAGCCACTGCACCCTTCACACCCAGTCGTTTTTAGTCACACTCTGCAATGGCCATTTAATCACCGGCCAGGGGTTCCAACTCCATTTGGCATGCGGTGGATGGATGGTCTCACTGGCCTGGGTGTGACCCTGCCTAGGGTGCAGCCTGTACTACCAGCCTCTGTGCCTCCCTGGACAGTACCTGAGCCGATTTTTAATTTAACACTTACTGCCTTCCCCAAAGCCAGTACCGACAGGTCAGTGTACCAGCAAGTTTGGACGCCTCTCTCTGACCTATCGGAGCCATGTTTTTTTTTCACAGATGGGTCGAAGGATGGCACCTCTGTGGGTTGGTCAGTCTTTACAACTGGTCATCTCATAGGGGGCCGCCTTCCAGGCGTCACAAGTGTCTTAAGTGTTCCTGACACTACAGTCCCCTCCTCTGATGCTCTCCCGATGGTGCAGCGGGCTGTCCATGGGCAATGGTGGTCCCAGTGGTTTGTGGAGACCACCAACAAACTCTGCACCCTGAAGGGCACCCCAGTGCACTGGGCGTCTTCATGCCACCTGTCACAGAGGGAGGAGGTTGTGCTTGCTCGTCTGCGAATCGGTC